>PVLA01001250.1:206423-305339 GCA_004027455.1 Hydrochoerus hydrochaeris
TGTAATTTGTGTAGTTCACATGTGTATGTTTTTATGTAATGCTCAATATGGAGTCGAGGGTGGAGACTCCAGGGGGGTTGCTGGAGGCCCTCTAGATAACCCCTTTGTGAGGACTGATTGTGGGGTTTTGCCTTCTGTGAATTATGTGAGAGAAATGAAAGAGCTCATGGAGGAGGATTTACAAAATTCCTGTGAGACAGCTACCCTGAGACACTGGACAGGCAGCCAGAGACGGGCAACTAGGACACATATGTTACGCCACCGGCCGCCTAAGACAGGCACAGAACCAATTGCTGTCCTGCAGGCCCATGACGGGTAAGGCCTGGTTGGGTACATGTAAAGAGTCCTTGACCTAAGACAGGCGCTGTCCTTGCAGGGACTGCCACTCCCATAAATGATAAGGAAAGCAATGTAGGGAGTGGCCTAATAATCTCACACATCTCTTCCTCCTGTGGACTACATTGGCTTGCATTTCCCGGGCTGACTCAATGTCAAGATTAAAATGTTGATACCTATTGCCCTGAACCTGGGGCGATTCCTGCTTGGGGTTGAGGTTAAAACCTATTGTTTAGGATTATCCCTGCCTGGCCCTAAGCCTGGGGCGCTTCCTGCTTGGGGCTGGGGGTGGCTGCCAAAGGTTAGCAAATATATATTCCAGCTTCTAAAAAATAAAGCGGATTCAGATTCACTCACAGACTGGGGTGCAGTGTTTTCTGTCTCTCAATCGCCGACTCCCTGACCACCTTTGGGAAACTCTAGCCCTGCCGCAGCTGGACTCCGGCAATGGGCTTATCTTACCCAGCAACCAGACTCCCTTCTTAAACTTGCACACCAGAAATGTGGAATTCTGTAACCAGGAAACATGACCGCAGATGGGGATGGCAAGGACTGGGACAGTTCCTGGACGGGTATGCTCCAAGGGTTTTCTCTCTTAATCCTCACTCTGCAAGAGAGGTGTTACTGTTGGCTTTTTTACCATAGGCACACAGTCTCAGGGTGGTAATAAGTTAATACTCAAGAACATCTTTTTAAAATTTGAGTCCTTTGGGGGCATATTCTCCTTTAAATGTTCTCACTACATGGAGGTGCATATGATATCACAAGAGAAATGAGACAGATAATACTACTTCCATCTTATAGGTTAGAAAACTGAGGCTCAAGAGTTACAGAAAAAAGTCACATTTCCCCACTCTAAAGCCACCATGTGGTCCTAGAGTCACAAAATGAGGACTGCATATCTGACTGGCAACACAGCACAAAGCCTTTTTAAGCCTCACAGTTTCTTCTCCCATACCATAGTTACAATCATCGCCAACTATCATGAGTAGAGTGACTGCTGTGGTTAGGCACTGTACCAAGCACATACGCACATCACCTCACTCAATCCTGCGAAGCAAGTGCCACCCCGTATAAAACCAAGGTTCAAAGAGACTGAACATGCAGGTCACACAGCCAGGAAGTGGTTGAGCCAGCCCGTGAACTAATGTTTTCCACCTTGAGTTCACCCGCACCCATTTGCTGTGCTGCCTTGCAAGTCAAAATGACGAGGGAAAGGCTTGCCAGCTGCAGATTTTAAATTGGCTACTACCAGTTGATGAGACTGGCTATGCTAGAGGGCAACAGGCCCTCACCCCAATCCCATTTGAATAATCATCTCAACCCCAAAGATACGGAAGAGTCAAGAATCATCCAAAGCACCCCCTCCCCGCCACCCTGCCCACCCTGACCCAAGTATCTAAGAGGTACAAGTAACAAAAAGCTTTGGCAATGCTTGCTTTGGTTTATTGGTGCTAGTTTGCATCCTCTCCCCCTCTTACTTTGGGTCTTAACATCCCTTTTGCCTTCTACCTTTAGTAAATCCTATCCTGGTATTCCTTCTAGGGGTTTTTTTAATTTAAATTTACTGGTAAAATGTATTCATAATGACATTTGGCACCAGTTTCTTCTCTAGGTGGCCTCTCAGTGAACTTGAAAACACAGGTGTCTTGTCTTCTCACTGCCTGTATGTTAGGTAATCAAGGCAAGCAGACTATACTATGCTTCCACCCAAAGGACTCTTTAGAGACCCTAACCTCTACTAGAGAAAAGGGGCTCATTTTTCACATTCAGTCAGTGTATACCAGGAAGTCCTAAGTTCATCCCTTCATAGGTGACAAATTGCTCCATTACCCTTTCTGTACTGGCTGCCTCTATCCCTCGACCTGTCCACATTTATCCTCTACCCTATAGGGCAAGATTGGCAGTGCTTAAATTATTTCTTTACTGCACCCTGATACAGCAGGTCAGAATTAGCTACTTGGTTCAGCATCCATTCAAGCCATAAGATGCAAACCTCTTGGCCCAATTTCCTTTTCTGTATGGCTGAGAACTGAGCAGCAGTTAGGTTCAATCTGCTCCACCACACTGTGTGACCTTAGGCTAATATCTTAACCTGTGCAGATCACGAGTGTTCTCGCCTGTTCACTGAGGTAAGATTAGTTTTGCCTCTGTAAGAGTGCTGTAAAGATGAACAAGATAATGTATTTAGCACAGTGATCTCGTATATAGTAACTAATCAATTAATTCTGGCTACTGTCATGATCTGTGTCTGGGTGTCCCCACAAAACCTCATGAAGTCATGGAGGTGGCTGAATCTAGCATTTGTGATTGGATTGTTGTCTAGCTCTGCGAGTGGCAGGGTGAGTGCTGCACCCACCCAGAGGCAGGGAGCCAGCACACAGTATGAGGGAGAGAAGCACACCTGCTTTTTTCCCCTTTTGCCCTTTTGCGGTCTCATCACTTGCAGCTGCCATGAACTGCCTCTCAGCCATTCCACCCTGCCTTGGAGACAGATGAGTATGGACTAAAACCTCCAAAAACTATAAGCAAAATAAACTTTTCCTTCCTTCATTTTGGGTGTCAAGAATTTTGTCTCAGCAATGAAAGAAAAGTAACCAAGACAGCTATTATCATAACATAGGCCAGGTGGTACATGCCTGAAATCCCAGCATTCCAGGAGGCTAAGGCCAGAGCTTCACAAGTTTGAGTTAAATCTGGGCCATTTAGTGAGACCCTGTCTCAAAAGTTTTTCCAAAATATTTTAAAAGGGCTGGGGATATAAAAGCTCCGAGTTCAATTCTTAGTACTGCACTAAAAAATTATATCATGTATATAATTTTATATAATTTCAAGTATATATATATATATATATATATATATATATATAGAGAGAGAGAGAGAGAGAGAGAGAGAGAGAGAGACAGATTGAAAGAGTTTAAAGTATCCCATATAAATCCTGTGAGGTAGAAGCTGAGCCAAAGGCCAAGCCAAAATTAGATCCCAGCTGTCCTGGGTGGCTGTCATACCTGTTTATACATGGTTTTCATTTAATTTGCAGAGCATATATCACCTTAATACAAGACATAGCAATTCTGTCAGCACCTCTCCCACTGATCCAGAGCATCTCAATGAAGAATGATGTACCAAAGCCTTCTCAGACCTGCCCCCACCCCTCTCATGCCCCTTCTGCTGCCAAAGTACCTGCTTACTGAGAGGGGCAGAGCGGCCTACTTGCCACCATTTCTGCTTCCTAGTGCCTGTGAGAGGGACATTCAAACAGGTGGCAGGACCAATGGTTTTTGTTAAGTCCTTCCAGGAAGTTGGCTCTCTTGGCCCAAAGTTCCTCTCTTTTCATTGAAATATTTCTTGAGATACTGTAGATTCCCTGGCAGTTATTCAAAACAAAAGTCTTATGTACCTTTCTCCAATTTTCCCCCAGTGACCAGCAACACCTTGTAAAACTGAAGTATAACTTCCCACTCAGGATGCTGATATTAAGACAACCCACCAATGTTCAGGGTTGTTTTCCTCGTGCTCACTTGAGGGGTGTCTGCCTGCCTGCACTTAGTCCTACTCGCTTTATTGCGTGTGTAGTTCCACGTGTCCACCCTCAGTCAAGATCCTCATCACCGTGGGGACCTCTCCAGCTGCCCCTTTATAGCCATGCCTACCTACACCCCTGACCCCTGACAACTACTATTCTGCTCTCCATCTATACAATTTTGTCAGTTATTGTTATACAAATGCAATTACACAGTAGGTAATCTTTTGGGATGGGCTTTTTTCTCACCCAATGTAATTCTTTCAAAACTCACCCAAGTTCTTGCACATATCCATAGTTTGTCCCTTTTCAATGCTGACAGCAATCTGTGGTGGGCCACAGATGGTTCAGCCATTCACTCAGCAAGGACATCTGTGTCACCTCCAGCTTGGGGCTATCTCAGAGCTGCCATGCACACTCGTGTCCTCCTTTTTCCTTCCTGATCACTAATTGATCCAGCTTCTCCTTCATTGCTGAGGTCTTTGCCCTGCTGTGGCAAACATGACTTGTCACCATACCACCATTTCTACGCCGAGTCTAAAGGCTCTAGATAATCCAACCAGATGCTTCCATACAGTTACTATCACTAGACAGCACCTCTAAGCCTTTCCCCTTAGGGAATAAAGTAGAGCAACCGTGAGTCTGGGACCTACACAACCAAGACTCATGCTACAGAAGCAAAACTTGAAAAAGTCCTCTGAATGTCTAATAAGCATCATCATAAAAAAGCTAATACTTCAAGCTCCTTTACCAACACCTTATGGTAGCAGTGAAGTGTAATGATTAAAAGCAGGACCTCTGGTATCAAGCTAGCTGGATCTGAGTACTGGCCCTACCACTTATGGGTGTCACCTCAGACAAGTTAGTTAACAGCTCTTTTCTATGCCTCAGTTTCTCCACTTGTGAGTGGGCATGTTAACAGCACCTATCAGTTAATAGTACCTTTCTTGTGAGGATTAAATACATGTAATTAATCCTGTGATACATGTTCAGAACAGAACCTGGCACACAGTGCTCAGTAAACATTAGCTCACACGGTTATGTAGCAAGTAGGACTCTACACACTAGATTAATCTGTGAATATAATACAAGTGTCATGAGACTGAATCTATAGATAATCAAATTGAAGGGAGTATGTCACAGGGGTACAAAGTGAGGGGCTGACCTTCACTACAAACCTGCCTTTGCCATAAACTGGAGTCACACTGCCCTGACTCCCAGAGCACCTGTGCAGATGACACAGAACAGTGTATTTAGTATTCAAACTGCTCCATATGTACTAGTTCCTCTTTTAGCTACTGATGGTTGATGAGCAGTAGATGACTCTCCAGTTCTATATACAGCAGAGATTGGTCCCTTATAATACAAATCTCCTAACAGAAGCAGCAATTTGAGAGTACTGACAGATGCATCTGCAAATATTTGCTATGCTGACCCAACTACAATCATAGCCAGATTCAGGACAAGCCCTGTCCTCAGCCACGACTCACTACAATATAGGCTGCCTCCCCATCCTTCCTCACTCGGTGCTCCTGCTGCAGCACAGAGAACATTCAGCCAAGGGCTGAATGTGTACCCAGTGTGTACTCCTCTCAACAGGACAGAAGCCTCAGCTTCTGTATTCTGTTCCTCCAGTGCCTGGGAGGTTGTAGCCACTCCATAAATATGCAGAACCCACGGGTGATTTTCATGAAATGAAGAGGCTCAGACTGGGAATCACAAAACCTGACCCTGAAACCAGCTGTGACCTCAGGGAGACACTTTCTGTGAAGCCAAGAGTAGCAATCACATGCACTCCAGAGTACCTTATAGCTGTGCTCTCTGCTGGTAGCAATGCACTGGGCCATAACTTCTCCTTTTCCATTTATTCCTTTGCTTCCTTCTTTTCTCTCTGCTACCTTTTTCTTCTTTCCTCTTTTTTTCAGCCAATCATCAAATATTTCCTATCATGCGCTAGACATTATGGCAGAAGCTGGGAACACAATGGTGAGCAAGGGAAGTACAGAAAAAAGGTACTAAGTACTTGCTGATTTACTAGATGTGATACACACATAAGAATATTATCGTCTTATTTGAAACTTCTGTTTCAACAAACAAGCTCATCCTTGCTGTTTGACTTACCCTCAGTGACAAGTGGGAGAGGTAAAGGAAGATCCAGTTGTACTAAACACTCAAGTCCTTCAATTCTGACATAAACAGCTGCATTATTATATGAACAATTCAGATTTAGACAGATTCAGTAAGATCAGCTGGTAGAAGCTCTGTGACAAACCATGTTTATTCCAGTTTGCAAATGTGCTTTAAAAAAAAATCAATCATATTGCTGAATTCATAGTTAGGAAAATGATTGTCACTGTAGAACTAAGTTTAAAGGTATAGCAATGGCCAGTGTGAACAGAGAAAGACAAATATGGGGCTGACCAGCAGAAACAGATGATGGTGTCCTTCAATTTACAAAAGTAGGCCAGTTAGAAACTTCAACAGTGGGAAAGAGCAACACTGATTTATTAGGTTGAAGGGATCACAGCAGACTTGCTAAGATTTGACATCAAAGGAAAGTGCGTTGAGAGTGCAGTTGGACTCCTTTTTTAAATTTCTTGATGAACTGACTAGGGAAAGAAACAGACATGGAGGAACTTTGGGATTTGGTCAGACAACCCGGCAATGAGCAAGGATGGAGTCTGAAGTAAAACACAGACAAGTGAGGGGACTGACGGTGACATGTGCTGGGATGTGAGTGGAAAGTCAGACCAAGGGGAGAGTTTTCAAAACTCCCCCTACAAACTCACCAGAAGGCTTGATGACACATTAACTAATAGGCTTGTTCATCTCAGAACTTCATTTTTCAATGCTTCATTTTTAAGCCTTTTATAAAAATGCAAAACATGTTATACTGAAGTACAATAACATATTTTAATCTCTGATATTTGTGAAATATCACACTTAAGTGGGTACAATTATATTTTAAGGAATTTAGAAAATGAGGGGCAGAGCTCACAAAAGTTACTTCAATCACTAAAAGCCACAAAACTGGAAAACTTCTTTAAAAAAGAGTAGATACCAAAATAGCTTTTAGTGTTTGAACCGAACAAAATAATGTAAGATCTGGAGGACAAAACTGGTATTTAAAAGCATGCTAAATAATACATTAAAACAAAAAATAACAAGAAAAAAATGTATTTCAGAAGTTAATTCTTGTTAAAATGAACATCATTTCTATGCGTGTATGACTGACTTCAATAATCCTCAAAAGCCCATTAATAAAAGGGCTTCAGCATTCTGCTGGAGTTCACTATTAGAAAATTTACCCTGCATATAGACTTTGCAAAAGGGGCTGGGAGTTTAACTCAGCAGCATAAGTGCCTGCTTAGCAAATGTGAGGTTGTGAGTTCAATCCCCGGAACCAAAAAAAAAAAAAAAAAAAAATAGATTTTGCAAAACACAGTAATGAAAACCAACCCAAATAGATTTGGATTATCTGCAAACACAAAACTATTTCTCTAAATTGAACTTACTGCCCTTGAATCCAGCTGAGTAGAGCTGGCTACAACCTGAAGCTTGTTATTTAGGGGTGGGAGAATTATTTGAAGCCAAAGGGCACTTTGCCATAGGTCATGTGGCCGTGAGTATAATATTCTAGAAAGTTCTCCTTAATGCAAAACATCTACTGAGAATTAAAGACAAGACTAAATTTCCTAAGCATTTCCAAGAATTTACATGAGAAAGGGTAATCATTTCAGAGTTATATATGCTGTTTTCTTAAATCCATAGCCTTTATTCTAGAAAGAAGCAAGTACAAGACATTAATAAACCAAACATGTTGTGACTTCTACAATGCCAAATTAAGTTGTTTTTCACTTGCTTAAAAACCAGTTTTATTCATTAGCTGTAAATTACATCCATGACAAAATTATTAGTGTTTTGCAATATATCAAAGATAAATATGTTTGCCTGAGTATCCCGCTAGCCTTTGTATAAAGCTATTATTCTTGGACTTTCTACAAATATTTATTTTAAATAATTCATTAATTACAACAACTGGGAAGGGTAATATTAGGGCCTGACTACTTCAGCCAAATGAAGAAATAAATTTGTACTACACTTGTTCTCCTGCCTGACTTTTTATGTGGCCATTTCTTGACTCCCATTAATCCCAGGTGAAAACCTCCTGCTCTTCAATGCTGTGCCAAAGGCTTCCGGAGTTGCTGTTCATGTGTAAGTGATTCAGTCCTGTTCTCAATGAGAGATATCTCCAACACGGGTAAGAGTAGCTGAAAGGCATCTTGGATATAGGAAGCACTATTTGATGCCTGCCAAGAGTGAAAAATAAGAAAAAAAATCACAATCTCATAGAAAGAAAATACACTAGAAGACAACAAAAGAACTGATTAATATTTAAAATCGAACTAAATCTGTGTCTTGTCAAATAGAAACATAGACCTGACTAACGCAATGAAAAAGAAAGACTGTACCAGAGAAATTGCTGTTTTTAAATTTTTATTCTTTTGAAACTGCCTACCTCTGTAACTGTTTCATGATTTTGCAATTAACTACAAGAGCATAACCAAACATGCAGGATGCCTGATTGTACCACCGTTCCAAGCTTCATGAACTGACGATCATTAATCTATCCTTGCAGCTGATGATCGTACCCTGCTAGCTAATCAGAAGAAATGCCAGGTGGTTCTGTATCACCTTTGTACCTCCAGCTTGTGCATCCTATAAAAGCCCTAGACCATCAGAGATCAGGGCCTGATATTCTGGGAAGGATCCCAATTAATGCCTGTCAACGTAAATAAATTTGCCTCCAAGTCCTGGGTGTTGTTTCGGAGTTTCTGCTTGGCATTGCATCAGTACACTCTATTACAGGGAAAAGAAGGGTGGAAGCTCTTAAAATAACATAACAGCATCTGTCAGCATTTTTTTCCAACTAGCCCATTAGAAATGGTAGCTGTTCCTTGGCATCCTGATCAAATCTGGCATTCAAAACTTATTTATTCCTTAACTTAGCATGTAGGTTCTGTCACAGCATTGTAACCAATTACTGAAAAGGGCTTCAGAAAACTGAGTCCTACACTCATAGGATTTCCAGCTCATTATAAAACAGCTCTTCTTCCATGAACTCAACGCAATCAGTGAACATGAGAAAGCTGCTTACAAACATTAACAAGGAGCACTGCTTTCAAAGGTGAAGCAGTATAGACATACTTCCATCAGGTACAACACATGTATTTATGAGAGGTGTTATAGACTCATTATGCCCAGCATTTGCCATACCTCATTTATATCCAACAAGATCTCACCTTCGAGAATAACAACAGTTCATTAAGACAAAAATGTATAATCTCAAGGACAAGAATGTTTCAAATCTGTGAGCAAGAATAATCAACTAAAAATAATAGGAAACTCCTATCAAGTGAAATTATCTTTTCTGGATTTACCAGTGGCTAGCACTGCTACTTAAAATTTGGTGTGGCATTTGATAACTAATATTACAGCCAAAAGAAACCTCAGAGATCATATAGCTAAATCTCTTACTTTGTAGTTGAAAGTAAGATTACTAGCAAGGGAAAATTCCTGACCTAGAGCAATACAGCAATTAGGAGAGGAACCCAGAACAGGACTGGGTCCCTTCTTTGCAAAGTTCTTTCAAGTCTGCCACTTGCCATCTGATTAATCACCAACTTATATTTTTTGAAAAAATGATTTAAGAGATCAAAAGAATCCCCTTGACTACTCAAAGAAAGCTGTGTAGCTAAGGAATTCAATGTATTTCCTTACTGGTAATTTAATTCAGTGTTTTGTTTTGTTTCTTGTGGCAGGGTCTCACTATACAGTTAGGCTGGCCTTCAACTCACTATGTCGTCCACGTTGGCCTCAAACTCATGGTGATCCTCTTGCCTCAGCCTACTGAGTGCTGGGATTATAGGCATATGCCACCATACCTGGCCCCCTAATGGTAATTTGAAAATAATATGAACTCAGAAAAGCAACAGTCCAGCAGTTGAAATTTTCTTCAATTCATATTTAAAACCTAATCAAATATATCTTATCTCCCCAGACTAAGATAAGCATGTTTTAAACATATCATTAAAGTCTATGCTGTCGGGCCAGGGATTTAGCTCAGTGGCCTAAGCACCTGCCTGACAAGCACAAGGTTGTGAGTTCGATCTCTGGTACCAAAAAAAAAAAAAAAAAAAAAAGTCTATGCTATCTACACCATTCATTTACAAGACAAGTTATTAAATCATAGAATTCAGAAACCACCACAGAGGCAAGCAATATAACCCATCATGAAGTCTTTCCCAAGGGCTTACTCCATTCCTTAAATCTAAAAGAATAAGAATAATTATGTATACACAGGTACATTTTTGAAAAAATGTACAATCTCAAGGATAAGACAAAATCACAAAAAGTAAGACATTTGGCAAGGAAATGACAAAAAATGTTTTGTTTTCCAACACCTCTCAATATAAACCTTAGCCCCTTAGGAAGCAGCGCTTGCCTCTTTGTAATTTTCACCCCTTCGTGCTGGCTGGTCTCATTACTGAGTGTGTCATTGCTGAGAAGTATGCATTAAGTTGTCAAGGGGTAGGGACTAACTAATGACGGCGTAGGGCAGTGGTGGCAAACCTATGGCACGAATGCCGCAGTGGGCTATTTTTACCACTGAAATACTAAATGGTTCACCACCACTGGCCTAGTGCTTCTTCCATTTCACTTTACCCCACAGCTCCCACTTTATGCTTTGAAATTAATGAGCAGAGAATATACATCAAAATCACACTATATTGGTCATATCTGTACCAGCATGGCTAAACTACTCTCCTGGGAGTCAAAAATTAAAGAATTCAGAATTAACTAAAAGGGTCACAGACTTAAAAAACAGTTACTACTAACCTCTAGAAATACTGCAGTGATTAATGGGTTAAGGGCATCTGCCTTTTCTTTGACCTAGAATAAAGAGAACAGTGTTGTATCAACAGAGCATTTTAAAAAACAATTGGTAGAATATAATCACATTTTGAAACACATATATGCATAGGATGTTGACTGAGAAAGCAAAATGTCTCCTTTGGAATATGAATTTTTTAAAGAACTTTCTGTGCTATTCAAACTGAGAGTATACTGCCTTATGGTTTTTTACTGACTTTTAAAAAATACCTTAATTTTGGAAAAGAGGATAAAAGAGGTGTATCTCACCACAAACTTTCTAAAAACTTTAAAACAAAAATACAGATATGAAACGAGTGTTCCAAAAAAATCTCAATAGTTTTTATGACAGGCTATTTGGAAAAGTCTCATTTCATGCAAAGACATAGTGCACATTCAATCCTCACATGTGTCAGCACTTCATACTTGATTCAGCAGCTTAAAGTACCTTTGTGGGACACATTAAAAGATTCTACCTCATAAAATAAATTTCAGGAAACCCAGTTCTTTTAAAGAAAATATTAAGAGGAAAAGGGATGCCTTATCATAGGATTATTGTGTACAGGAATAATCTAAACTCAAATTTAAGACATTCAATTTGGGCAATGGTCTCAAAACAAGTTTAGGACACCACAGTAATTCTGGCCCCACACTTACACTAATGCATTTACTATATAGTTATTTTCATTTGCTTGTTAAAATGCCTTTGATGTATCCTAATTCATTACTGACTTTTCAATCACCTTTCATAACTCACATATCTTTGGTACATGTTTATAATTCCAATTTTAAAAAAATCTTGGCTTTAATTACAGCTCTCTCATTTGCTGGCAGCTACACAATATGAATGTCACCACTGTCTAAGAAGCTACTTTTAAAAACCATGGTCAAAATTTAGTATGTTTATTTTATTAAGATCTATATTCTCATTACAGGTCTTGTAAGGAAGCACACTGCACACTTCATAAAAACAGAGAATAAAAACAGTGTCATAAAAATCAGTTAGGCAGAGATACATTGATTCTAAAATTCATATGCCTGATGACCCAAATGGTCAAATTCTTTTTTTAAAAGAAGAGAACGAAGATGAAGAACTCACATTTTTTTATTCAGAACTTACTACAAAGCTATAGTAGTTAATACAATATGGTTTTTCACTGACTTTTTATAAGAGCACTTGAATATAGATCAACAGAATATAAATGAGAAGTCAAAAATAAACCATGAAATAATGCTCACCACATTTTTGACAAAGGGACTAAAACAATTCAACAGAGGAAAGAAGTCTTTTTAATAAAAGGTGCTGGGACAGGCAAAGAAAGATGGATCCCTCCACATCCCATCATAGACGCAGCTTAACTCCAAATGGATGGCAGATGTAAGAGTTAACATAAAACTCTTAAAACACAGAACTAAATCATTATGATCATAGGCAATAATTTGTTAGATATAGTATCAAACACAAATGATAAAAAAGAAAACTGGTCAGCTGAATTTTGTCAAGATTTTAAAATATTTGTTCAAAGCACACATCAAAAAAGTGAAACAAGCCATGGCTAGAAGAAATTATGTGCATATCATGAACCTTGGTTCATAAACTTAATTCTACACATATATGTACTATGCTTGCAGGTTGCAATCAGAATCGTGGAACAAATTCTGCACCCAGAATGGAAAGAATTAAGTTCCGGGGTGCCAATGTATCTGACAAGAAGCTTTTACCCAGAAAAGATAAAGAATTCCTACAATTAAATGATAAACTCCTACAACGGGCTGCCTAGCTGTGGGTGGTGCATGCAAGTAGTTCATTACTTCGGTGGCTGAGAAAATAGGAGTTATTTTTATTAACTGGCCCAGGAATTTGGGGCCAGCCTGGGCCATCTCAGTGACACTTCAAGTCTAAAAGGAAAAAAAAAAAGGGCAAAGGACTGGAACAGACATTATTCCCATGTTATGCAGATGGCCAGCAAGTAGATGAAAATGTGTTCAGTATTACTAGCCTTAAAAAAACACAAATCAAGGCCACAATGATGACCACTTTTTATATGATAAAATGGCTAAAATTAAAATCACAGATAACAAAAAAAAAAGGTTAATGAGGGTGTGGAGAAACTGGAACCCTTATACACTGCTTGTGAAAATGTAAAATCAAGCAGCCACTTAGGAAAGCAATTTGGCAGTTACTAGATGAAGTATATATGTATATACCTATATGCCCTCAGAAAATTCACTCTTACCAAGCTACACAAGAAAAATGGGTTTTTACACAAAAACTCATACAGTGGTACTTTAGTGGATGAACTTAATTTGTTCTATGATTTTGGAAAGAATGGACACATTTGTGTTTGTGTGGGAAAGGCAGCCACAGTCCTGTCACCCAATGCAGAGTATGCAAACAAAAACAAAATTTTGCCAAATGCTTGTTTGTGAACCAATTTGCAAACAGCAGCACTGGTGAACCAAGATATGTGCATGTTCATAACATTATTCATTTTAGTTAGAAAGGAGAAACAGTCTAAATGTTGATCAGCTGATGGACAGATAAATAAAGTGTGGCATACAGCCATAAAATGGAGTACTATTCAGTAACAAAATGGAGTACTAACACATGGTAAAACATGAATGAACCTCAAAAGCAATGCTAAATGAAATACATTATTATATTAACCTCTGTCCTAATGCGAAACTAGCAAAAAGATAGGATGCGGGAAGGGTGGCACAAGGAGGTTAATGATCAAAGAAGTATTATGT
This sequence comes from Hydrochoerus hydrochaeris, assembly GCA_004027455.1. NCBI lineage: Eukaryota > Metazoa > Chordata > Mammalia > Rodentia > Hydrochaeridae > Hydrochoerus > Hydrochoerus hydrochaeris. The sequence continues at coordinate 219,967 of PVLA01001250.1, forward strand.
GCATGTAAAAACCTGTCTAATTGATTAAAAAAAGAATGAAAAAATGTATAATGCTAAATGAATGAAACCTGACACAAAATACCACATATTCCATGGTCTCGTTTATATCAAATGTCTAGAATGGCCATTTCATTAAATCAAAAAAAAATCATTATTTCCTAGGATGGAGGGAACATGAAGAAGGAAATAGAGTGACTGCTAATGTATGAGGAGGAGATGATGAAAATGTGCTTGTCTGTAGACATCCTAATACAGTATTACTGAGCGGTATACCTGAACTAGTAACTTTCATGGCATATAAGTTACAGATTACTAAAGCTATTTTAAAAGCCAAAATAAGACACAGGCCCATAAGAAGCATTTTTCTTACCCCAACAGTCGTCAAGGAGGTGGTAAACTCTCTAGATAGAGAGGACAACTCTTTACACAACACAACTGTCACCCTAGAAAAGAAGGGAGAAAAGTCAGAAGTGTTTTTTCCCTTTTTCTCTTTTTAAAAAATAAGCCATACTTAACAACTGTCCTAAGAAAACAAATCACTGCTGGTAATAAACATAAAAGAAGAAAGCTTCAAGGTATGAATACGTCCAAATCAGCAAGATAGTTTATTTAGAGATCCATCTAAGCAGGCTTTCATGCCACAGGAGAAAGTTCATGCCTCAAAAAAAATTTTTCTAAATAATTTCAAGAGCAAAATGAAAGTGAGATGGTAGGAACCAGAGAGGAAGACTCTGGCGATGGGGAGGGAACTTGGGACTGGGGCACTGCAGTGGGAAGGATCAAAAATCACCAAGATGGGCTGGGACTATAGCTCAGAGGCACAACGCTTGCCTGGCAAGTGCAAGGGCATAAGTTCGATTCCCGGTACAAAAAAAAAAAAAAAAAGGACCATGACATTTTATCAACTCCCCAAAAAGAAATGTGATTATTATGTATCACAAACACATATGAATAAAAGGGAAACATTTTTCTACAAAATCCTCTGAAAAGTATTATCCTTTCAAACTAAATCAAAGGATACAATCAAAATGCATTTTAAGGGCCAGGATTTAGCTCAGTGGCATAAATGCCTGCCTTGCAAGTGCGTGGTCATGAGTTCAATCCCTGGTATCCCCCCCCAAAAAAAGACTTGAATAAAATGCATTTTAAGGACATAGTACTTAAAAAGTCCAACATTCTGCTTGGAAATATAGTTAAAATAAATATGTATTCATTTATTCATTCACTCAGCAAACACTTAAGGGAATTCCTCTATGTGCCAGACACTCTGCTGAGCACTGGGAATATATAAACAAGCAATGTCTCTCTTTTCATGAACTGTAACTTAAACACTAAGGGGGACGCTGTGTACAAGTACTATACACACACACACACACACACATACACACACACACAAGCACGTATACATATACATATACAAACACATACATTTATCTATAAATGCATGTGGGTGCCAGCTGGTGACAGCTTAGAAAATAAAGGATTAAACGATGCTGGGAGGTGCTATTTCATAGCACTTGAAGGAATGGCATGTGAGTGAAGACCCAAATTTAGTAAGGGAGTGAGACGGCCTGGGAGAGCACCCCAAGTGGAGGCCACGGCTGCCTGCCCTCAGGACAGGCTTCTCTGGGTGCATCTCTCAGTCTTGAGGTGTTAAAGACAACACCCTGTGCCCGTCATGGGCGGCCAGTGAGGAGCTGGAGGGCATCGATAGCTCCTCCCAATTCTAGCGCCCAGACACTCTTTTTCCCAAGAGAAGTTCTCTTAAATCAGGAGGTCTATTTAGAAGCTACTGCGGTTTTTGTCTCTCTTGCAATTATTTAAATTCTACTGGTTTTGAATATTTTTGCTCAAAATCAGCAATACTATCAGAAAAAAGAATGTGCGTGTAACTTATATCTGTCTCTAAATTCTGAGCACACCACTTAACTTTTCTGAGTCTGTTTCCTATCTTTTAAATATGCACTGATCACAGTTGGGGTTTGTAAAATTAAAAATAACACATGAAAATTATTTAACATGATCCCTGGAAAATAATTACCATTCAGTAAACTAGTAATTATTACTAAGAAATGAGATTCTTAAAGCTATTTTCTGTGTTTACTTAGGGCAAATTCTACTCCTATTAAGACTAACAAACTGGCAGAGCATGGTGTCGCACATCTGTAATCCCAGCACTTGGGAGGATGAGCCAGGAAGACTACTGTAGGTTCAAGACCACCCTGAGCTACAAAGTGAGCTCAAGGCCAACCTGAATTGTACAGTGAAACCCTGTCTTGAAATACCAAAAAAAAAAAAAGACTATAATCTGTTAAATGGTTTTCAGAGCACAAGTCAGTTAATTAAAAACCCCAAGTTTACAATGGAGATTTACAATAGTGCCATAAGAAGGGAAAAATTGCCCCAAGTGAACAAACCTCTAATGTGAACAGCTATGGTGCCAACAAGGCCTTGTTGAAGAGATCCCATTACACTTACTGGGAAAGAGTCTGGCTCCTTTCCATGGCTGTCACATCCTGCCTCTGGCCATGGAGGACCAACGCTGCTGTTTTGTGAAACAGTTCAATGGAGCAGGCAGTCAATTCTGCCAGGCTCCGGATTGCAAACGCATGGATATCCTGGATGAGAAAACCAAAAAAAACACAATGAAACGAAACATTAGGGTCTTTTTAATCTATGTGTAAATGCCTTGCTCCTCTCATACTGAAAAATTCAGTATTTTGAAATATAGAGACTAATACAGAATGGTCAATAAACATTCTCTTCTTCCATAGCAGTAATGTAATTTTACAGATGGGCTGATCACCACAAAAACAGGTGCTCCCCAATCTTTAAGTGACTATAGCTAAAAGCTTTAAATAAAAAGTGTCTGGTGGCAGTTTCAGAGAGCCTTCCTCATGACACAACACACAAGCATCTTTTTTTTTTCTTCATTCCTCTTTTATGGTTTGGAATTAGATGCTGCACTCTTGGATCGCAAGGTTCAAATTATGATAGCAGTGAAACAATATAAAAGGTCACTGGGTTCTACACTGCAATATCCACATCTCAAAGCTGTGCGGGAGAGGGAGTGGAGGGGCTGGGGGAGGGAAGAAGGGAAAGCAGGGGAGAGACAGCAAGAGAGAGAAAAGTTGAAGGAGAAAAGGAGGAGAAATGGGAGGAAGAGGAATGGGTGGAGGTTAGCTGCTTTGCTTACCTCTGTTGAATGTTTAGAGACTTCCTCAGTATTTTCTCCCTCCAATTGTTTTTCTTCTTCTTTATCCTCTGCCCATGTCTTTGCCGGCACTGCCTTGATCCATTCATAAGCAGTATTTCTTGCCTAAATGTAGAAAGATTATTGTCTGCCAATGACTGAATTCAGCTCACCAAGATTACTGCACAGGGTTCCTGTGCACACAGCAGGAACCAGTTAGCACCTTGGCAGCTGGTGCTCTTGTTCTCACTGCAACGGGCCACCTAACGTTTTAGTCCTTATCTTACTAGGTAAGAACTCTTGACAGCACTTAACACTGCTACCCACCCATTCCCTTTTGAACATTTCTAAGGTTCTGGCTTTTTTAAAAATCTGAGGCATAGCCATATTGTACAAATTCAAGATATGTTTACTTGCATATGTGCCTTTGAAATTGTAAACCCTATCAAGATACAGAACATTTCACCAGCCTCTGAAAGTCCCCTTATGAGTTCCATCTTACTCAATCCTGCTCCAATCATGTCCTCCTCCTCCTCCTGTCCAAAGAGCACCTTCTGTTTACTGCAAAATCAATCTTACCTGTTCTTAAAATGTATAAAAATGGAACAGTATCATTTTGTGTCTGGCAACTTAAGTGTACAACAAATGTCAGCTCTTTATCCACACTGCTGCTCTATCAGGTGCTCGTTCTTACTTACTGCTGTGCAGTACGTCATGTTCCACATACACCACAATTTATCTATTTCCCTGATAATGAACCTGTGGGTTGTTTCTGGTTTTCTTGATTTTTATATGACCATTATCATATGTTTCTCCACCAAACTTTCTAATTATTTCCCGTTTTTATTTTATGAAAAAGTAAAAGTTCATGATGAAATAATAAAGAAAAATAATAGTTAACTCTCTGTGTATCATGATCTTCCAAGTAGGTGCTCAGAGTACAAATCTCTCACATGTGTTAATCATATTTGGCCAGTCTTTAAACCCGGTGCTATCTGGAGTTACTGTTTTTATCTTTACACATGTCAATCTACTCCCTCTCCTTGAAAACCTCCATCCAACCCACTGCAGTGGTTTTTAACTATCCCTGACCTGCTGCTGACTCAAAGATCCTTATTTCCAACCCTTACCTCTCCTGAAACAATGAATTCCAAATGTCTGCAGCATATATGAACCAGATATCTTGCAGGCATCTCACACTCAACATGGAAAAAGTTTGAACTGTCTCCCCTTTCTACCCCACCCTGATTCTTCATCCTCTAATTACCTCCAGCTTACTTCAGTGACCTGGGCTGAAACATAAACGTTTTAGATATTTTTCCTTCTTCAATCAATCACCAAGCTGGCCTGATTTTATGTAAATATTTCTTCAATCTCCATCCCCATCCAACCCAGCCACCTTTTTCCTCTCTACTACCATCACTTGAGTCCAGAGCGGATCTGATTTGTTCTCCCTGCTTGTGATCTAGCTCATTGTAAATTTATTTTCTTCTGGTTACAGTGCTACCAATGATCTGCTCAGAGCTAACCATTCCTCTTCCCACTGACAGTTCCTCATCAATTAGACCATGCTCCTTCACATGATCTAACAAGTCCCCACGATTTATACCCTTACAATTTCTTCAACCTCATCTTTTAACATTTTCTGCTTTATGGTCTGATAATAATGACCCATTTATCTGTGCCTATTCTTTCTGCCTCCACCTTCATGCTGTCTCCTCCAGGTAACTTTCAAAGGCCTTCTGATAGAGTGGGAACACAAACAACCCTTCTATGAATTTCTGGAGTTTTCTGGGTACCTCTAACTTTAGTGCTAACTAGAATACGCTTAAACTAACCATAATAAACTCTAACTAGACTAGATATTATAAGACAGCTGTCAAGTGTCTTATTTGGCTTTGTAATGAGTGCCTGATATACTATGAAAGATCCTCTACTGTTTTTTTATTAAACTATGTCCCCATCTCTTCTCTTTCTGAAGCAAGTTCTAGATTCTTCTCAGTTTATGTGGTATGGATAGTACTTACATCCCAAGGCTCCAACAGTTGCCAAGTTATTCAGATCTAGCTACTAAGAATACTAATACCCGGTCCGCACAGGGATTGGTTCATGAGTAAAAATGTGACCAGGTTGGGTCAATGGGCCCCTACAACATTAGGTAAAACTAGTGGAAAAGGAAAGACCTCTTTCTGCTGGAGTTACTCAACGGGAAAACAAAAAAATCAACCTAAAATTGCCAATGGTCATCTTATCATCATGTGGGAAATCTTCCTGAAGAATGAAGCCAAAACAAAAAATAGAGTCAAGGGACAGAGCAAGACAAATTCCTAGGTACAGAACTTTGCCAAAAGCCAGTCCTGCCCCTTGATTTTCCAGTTTCTTTGGCTATGGAATTCTCCTTTTTTCCTATGCCAGTTTGTTCCCAATTTTTGTCATGTGTAAGTAAGACAGTCCTGGTTTCTCAGGAAATGTTTACTGCCTTATATTAAATAAAGGTATCTACTTGAGTAACTTCATATAGACAGAATACAGTATAGTCAGGGCTGTAACCAGGAATCCATAAAAGGCCTTGAAGGTCATACCAACTCAGAGAACCACAGTGTGGACATGGCACTGGAGTTGCTTTTAAGGACTCTCAGTAAGGCTGCAGCCAAGGTTAAAATATGAATGAGCTGAAGTAGAAGCTAAGTATCCAGGCATTCATTTCACAGAGTCCTTTCCACAGAGAATCAGACAATACATATCAGAAATAATCTGATTCTAATCTAAACCTTCTCATTACTTAAGCATTAATGTGTCAAGTTCAAAAAGTCAAAGAAAATATACTACATAAAGACTCATAAGCAAGAAAAGTCAAAGTGTGTTGGGCAAACTGTGAGATATCTAGCAAAACCAGAGCACAGAATACAGTCACTTACTCATTCATGTATTAGAGGTACCTACTATATACTATGCTGCACACTGAGGACTTAGGAATGAATGATACAAAGTAAGAGGTTGCTCCTTTTTATTCTTCTGGGGAATGCCAACAATAAGCTAGGAAACAAACACCTGCATGAAAAAAATAAAATGGAGTGACAGAGTAGAGAACCGGATCCATGGAGGGCGGCTCAAGTTTGGGGGAGCAGGAATAAAATTTGAGCTGAACTCTAAGAATAATACGGAACTGGGCACACAAACATTAAGACAAAGGCAGCAGACCTGTAGACAATTCAGCTTAGCATAGTACAAGAAAAGGAAAAGGCCAGTATGAGAAGAATAAAAAGCCTGGAGGAATGTGAGAAGATCGATAAGGTAGGACTGGTGAGTTTACAGAGAAAAATAGTGACAGATTCAGCTAGAATCATATCAAGTGACAAGAGTCCAAGCAGTATGTAAAATGCTTTGCAATTTCTTCATAGAAAAAAAATGAGAAAAAATTGAGGATTAATTTATACAGAATTTAAAGGAAAATGGCAAGAAGGCCACATACACACACAAAAATTAATATACTTGAAGGAGATATTTAGTAGGCATAGTACATACCTGAAGTGGCTTGCTTTGTAATAATATACCAAGTGTGGGGCTGGGGATTTAGCTCAGTGGCATAAGTGCCTGCCCTGCAAGCATGCAGTCATGAGTTCGATCCCCGGTACCAAAAAAAAAAAAAAAAACTAAAGTGAAGTCATTATGAACTGCTGTGCCAACTCAGGTAATTCTTTTCCAAAATTATTAACCCTACCTACCTGCCTGATTCAGTCTGAAACTTCCTACTCATAAGGTGTGATTTAGGAATTTTAAAAACACCTTTAAGCTTAACTTTTCTAGCAACTAATTTTTTCCAGCTCAAACAGCAAGGACTGAAGAAGGAATTGGATTTACCCAAGGTCATATCTCATATGTCAGAATTAGAATCATAACTATACTCCTGAGCTTCTACTTCAGTACTCTTTTATCTACATCATACCTATAATCAGGCCTTGATCTTTAACTATTTACATCCTAAGTCTCAATGCCCCAAAATTAAACAATCTGAAGACTGCTTTCAGAGAATGGCTAGAACTATAAGAGAGATAAACAAGACAGTGCCATTTTTAAAACATTTATTAATGTAATTTCCTTAAGCACAGAAACTATGTCTTTCTCACTATTATTTCCCTACCACCTAGCAAATTATCTAGCATAATAAGGGTTAACTAAACATATGTTTATTAAATATCAGAATGTATCAGGCTACCTCCCACGGGTCATTAACAGCCAGCATTTATATTTATTTACAATGAGCCAAGCACTCTGTAAGAGTTTTGTGTATACTAAGGTATTTAATCCTCATAAAAACTCTACATTACTCTCACCTCACAGATAGAGAAACTAATGCAAAGAGAGGTTAACTACTTGTTCAAGGTCATACAAAAAATGAGAAGTAGTAGAGCTGGGTTTTATCAACCAATTATGTATAGATCCTGACTTTGAAAAAATTTAAGACTTAGGTTGAGAGGTAAGATACTCCATTTTGAAAAACTGATGCATTTAAAACAACATGTAAATAAAAGTTAAAGAGAATAAAAAAGAATGCTAAGGACAGTATATAGCATATTAAATTTTGTATAAGAAGATAAGACAATACATCTGCATATCTTTACAAAAGGAAATGCAAGAAGCACAAGAAAACACATAAGTCTAACACCTAAAAGAGAAGAATGAAGAAGGAAATGAGGAGGGAATGACACCTAAGTATAAGTTTTTGTACAATTCTGACTTTTGGAAGTATGTTCTTACTCTATATATTCAAAAGTTAAACTAACATGGGGGATAGCAAATAAAACAAATTCTTTTTTGGCTGATTTTCAAGTAATATGGACAAATCAATGAAACTATTTCAGATGCATTTTATGATTAAAGAAATGAGTTACTATTAAGAGGTAAGATTCTTACTGCAGAAGGGAGAAACATGTATAATGAGGAAATTCAAGGAAAAACTCTAGATAAATGAAGTAAAGTTGGAGTTACCAGTCTGAACTCCTGATTTCTAAAATGTGCATTTATGTACATGTAAGCATATTTATCTATCTACATATATGCATACACGTGTGAATACACATACATATACATATACAAATGCATGACCATGAACATTATTTGTTTTGCTGACTAAGCCTAGGAACAAACACACTCCACTAGCAACGAAGACACCTAGTCCTTGGTCTGGATCTGTAATACTAAAAAGAAATTATAGTTTCTTAAAGAAATAGCCAGTTCCAGGGTTGGGATACAGAAGGTACAAGATGAGTTAATAATATCATATTATGCTGGAAAATAAGGTAGTAATCCCAAATGAAGGAGACACATCATAAAGAAGCAGCCTGAAGGATAATCTGAATATCAAAATAATCAAAGACAGTGATAAATTGGAAACCATGGGGAAAAAGCAGAAATCCACAAAATCATGCCAGTAATAGACAAATAAAGAACAAAAAGAGAAGAGAGCTCTTGACTACAGTAGAACACTGGCAGCAACTAGTAAAAGGGCAGGGAAGTGCTCAGACTAGAAAAAAAATCATTTTGCAGTCTTCACAGTAAAGATTGGTACAACAACAATCATGAATAGAAGCTAAATTTAGAAGGAAAATTATGATGATAAGTGGGATATCTGTTGGGTCTTAAAGTCTCCACAAAAAGCTACTATTAGCAAATGAAAAGGAATCGAAACTCTACAGAGAAAAATCACAGAACACATCACTACCAAGGAACAGGTCAAGTACCTTTAGGCATTCTATCCTAGACAGGACAGATTTTCATCTATGGATCATTCAGGCCAAGGAATACATAGCATAACTTTAACATGAGAGTGGACCAATCCTCCAAAATAAGGAATGTTCTGTTTTTATAAGGCAGCAGGGTATGGGGGCTCCTCAAAAACATCAATGCCATAAAAGAAAAGCTATTTTAGATTTAAAAAAAAAAAAAAAACCTAAAAGTACAGGATAACTAAATTTGCAACTTATGGCTCCAGTGTTACAAGGAAAAAACTTGATAGGAAAAACATCATCATCAAGTCAACTAGAAAAACTGGAAAATGGACACAGATTAACCAAAAGTATTCCAAAAGAATAAAGAAAAGTATGGTACTAACATTAAACTTACTGAACTATACTGTGGTTACATAAAAGACATCCATATCTTTAGGAGATGCTGAAATATTTAAGAGTACAGTAATATAATGCTCACAACTTACCCTCAAACGTGGGTATTTGCACACACAGAAACAAAGAACACATGTGCAAGCACAAGTACTTAAGCAAATTAAGCAACACAGTGACTGCATAAAAGGTACGTGAATGTGGTTTGTACTACTTATGTAACTTCCAAGGTTGATATTACTTTCAAAACAAAAAAGATTAAAACAAGATGGAAAGTACTTATAGTGAAGGGCTACAATTCAGTAAGGGAGATGAGCTGCTGAGGAATGGTCAGAAAGTTTTTCTTGGAAAATACATTATTTTCATAGGGCACAAGAGATTGAGAAGAAATACAAAGCAGCAGATTCGATACCCTGGGATAGAGGAGAGAAGTTACTGTACTGTCTGCACACTGGCTACCAGCACTCTCTGGCCAGGGAGCAGTGTATGCTGCTGCTGACTAATCTGAAATATTTCTCACATGAGAGAGGTGGGTAGAGGCAGGAAGCAATCCACAACCCAGTGAATAATGTTCTATGAGCCAGCAATGGTACATATGCTAGGTAAGCACTGCTACGGAATCTGGCCTTCCATACCCATTCTGAGCTTTGGCAGAAGTCTCTCCATGTTCCAGATGTAAGAATACAGTTCAGCAGTGATCACCAATGACCACAGCTTGGGCCATGGGACTCTCCCACTTCCACATGCTAGCTGGTAACTATCTGAGTCACTCCGTACCGGAAAATGACAGCCTCCATCCAGCACTGTGTGGACAGAGACCACATTTAATCATCTCTGCATCATTCACAGCCCTAAGATCTGTGAAGCAATGCCAACTTCAAATGACCAAATGGCTTAAATTAAGCTTCCAGACAAGCACAATATCCCAAACAAAAATAAGTGAGGATGAAAGAGATGTGGCTTTGGCGAGGGACTGGGTAATAGATATAGGTTCAGCACACTAACGTGGGAGCAGGAGGCAGGTAGATAGTGTAGAATCCCTGTCCTGGGTTTACTGAGAATGTATCACTGACTCTGGTGACACTCCTGCCAGAAATTTATACTTTCATGCTCTGTATCTACTAAATTCTTATAAATAAAATAATGAAAATCACCAAGAGGTGGTAACTTACCCTGGTAAGTTTCTCTGGTTTGGTAGAGACGTGCAGCTGGGAAAACAGCTCTGTTACCTCTTTGGTAAAATCTTCATCCCCTAAAAAACCAAGTCCCATGTAAAACACTCCAGAAAGACTGCTGAGGATCATGAGGAAGGTGAGGAGGATGCAAAATGTAGCAGCAGCAGTATTAATAACAAAAATAACAACAGTGCAGCAGCAGCAATTGACATGAGCACGGTCCTTTAGTGCTTATAGAATCCTTTTATGTATATTGTATCAGAATCCCTTCGATGGGCTTGTAAGAGAAGTATCATCACTCCATTTTAGAGATGAAGAACAAGAGCTTTGAAGAGATTAAGTGATTTCCCTAAGATCACAAGAAAACATGAGTTAAATCTTGGTCCTCCTGCTCCCAGTGCTCTACATTACATCCAAGGTGAATGGAGAAAATGGAAAAGTAATGAAGGTAGAGAACCAAGCAGGGACGACAGTGTATGTGCTTCCAAGGAAGCAGAATTTAAATTGGGATATGAAAGAAGAGTTTCACACAGAAAGACAAAGTGCAAAGATTCAGGGGTGTTAGGAAACACCGCAAAAAGTCTGCTACGTTGAGAGTGTCTAGCATAAGAAAGGGAGCAAGAAAGCTGAGTGGGATCAGATAATAAAGGGCCATATAAACCACAGTAAGGAACTCAAACTTTATAGTCAGGGAGTGAGGAACCACTGAATGATTTTTAAGCAAAGACAGATGTGAAATTATAGAAAGATCACTGGCTACTGAGTGGGAAATGGATGAGATGAAGAACAAAAAAGGGAGGGAAGGCTGATCCATGATTCATGTAAGAGATAATGATGAATCAAGAAGAAAAAAAGGGAAAGAGAATTCAGGATGCTGGAAGGTTTATAAGGAAGTATTGGCGTCAGCCTGGTTAAGAGATAGCAGGCAACACAGAACATCTACACATGAGAAACATACAGGCAAATGGGTGAGTCAAAGTCAAAAAACAATCAACACATCTAAATAAATGGCAGGAAATGCTATTTTCCTCTCTACATGTCTAAATCCTACTTGTTCCTCCTTCTATCCAAGACTCAGCCAGGGCTTCTCTGCAAAGTGAAATGCAGAACAGAACTCTCATGTACACAAGAATCTTCTAGTACTTACAAACTAGATGTGTATTTCTAGTCTGTGACTTGCAAAGGCAAATTATTAGTGCTGCATACCTGGCACTTCCCCCTAAGATCTCCAGGGGAGAAAAGTCTTAACCCTTCTCCTTCCATCCCACTGTAATTCCGTCCCTCTCTCTTAAAGTCAGGAAATAAAATGATTTAGTAATCTCAGGCATAACTTGGTTTGAGAAAAGCAGATCTCACTGATACAACTCTGCCCTTTACAACTCAATTAAACAACTCCTAATGGTACCCTATTAAGTAAAATCTATAACCTGACTTTCACATGAGTGTTTTGTTTTCCCAACTAAACTCCAAATTATTTGGGTTCAAAGAATAAATCTGACTTCATAGTGGGATACATGTACCTCAGAGGGTTCCCAAATCCCATGGCATGCAGGAAAAAAAGGGGGGACTTTCACATGTAGAGATATTTATCTCATTCAATTAAAAACTTCTACTTTAGGGCATATTTTAATGTAAAAAATATATTATGGTATCGATATTTAATGTATAAACATTCAAACATACAAACATTATGACTAAGTGCTCAATAAACTTCTACTGGTACAAGTTGTGTTAAAAAATGTTCAGAGGTCACTGCTATGTACGTTTCACAGCACTGAGTATAAAAAGTAGTTGTTGCATTAAATAACAGTAAGACACAAGACAAAGAGCTTGTGGTTCAGAGAGATGTAGAAAGAGGCTGCAGTCTCCCTGAGCAGCATGCGTCCTTAGGGCCAAGAGACCAGGTGTGCTAAGAGAGAGGTGCAAGTGCTAAAGACACTGGTCTGATGGTGAATGAAGACAACCAACTTCACCAGAACCAGGTTCTATGGGGTTTTTCCTCTCTGCTACCTTTTTCTTTTTTTTTTTTTGTTTTTTGTTTTTCCCTTTTAACAGCTTCAACAAAGTCACTGTTACATTCTCAACCACAATCACTGAATAGGACGAACAGGGCTGGGGCAGGGCTGAGTGGGGTGGGGATAGCAGACTGGAATTCCTTGTTGTTTTCAGAGTCCTCATCTCTGGCAGACAGGAAGGAGAAAAACTACCACAAACACAAACCCATCTGTTAGGAAAAGACCTTAGGGTTCTCTGACAGCTATTTCAGGACTGGGATTTCTGATTAGCATACAAAGCTATTTGGTGACTAAATGAAACAAATACTGTTAATGGCACCATGTACAAATAAGCTAATGAACAACTGGGAATTGTCATAACAAAGCTTTTTTAGGACAACGGAGAAACTTAAGCAAATTAAACTGAAATGATAGGTTTTCTGATAAGCAGACTTTTAAAATGCAGAATTTTAAATATAGTTACTTGTATCTTCCTAATAGTGAAAATAATAAAATTTTCTGGTGCTTGCTATGTGTCACATACTAAATATAATATTTCATTCAGTCTTTTTCATAACCTGGGAAGAATCAAATCATCTTCTTATATGAGAAAACAGATGCTCAGTGTTAAGTGATTTCTCAAGGTTACACTGCTTCATAAGTGGCAGATCTTCATTTTGAACTTGTCTGTAACTCCAGAACCCATCTTTTATTTTTTCAATTAACCTAAACTGTGTTTCATGACAGCCTCAAAAAACATTCAAACCCTTTCTCCTTTTTTGAGATAGGGTTTGTGGTGTATTAATGGTCAACCTGTAACACTAGAATCAGCATGATGCTGGGTGTTGAAGACCCTCCTGAGGACTGCTTCATAAAAGCAGAACAGGCGGGAAGATGGTATGCTGTTGATTCTCCTGGAGAAGCCTGTCATATCAGTTTTCCTGACATGAACTCAGCTGTTCTCACTATCAGAGGAGCTCAGATCCTCACTGTTGCAGAGGGTGGCTGCAGTTCTCCTCTGAGAACTGGTCCTTACATTGAGTGTTGTTTCCTGGCACCAGTGCAGGTCTCTCCACCTGGTGGCACAGATCCTACACTCTGCTGCCAGACTTTCTAGTTTCAACCACTGAGCTTAGGCTCTTCCCAGTGCAGATCCTTGATATAGACTTGCATGAGTCATTGGTGTGGGCTCTAGGCCTCCAGTTGGACTTGTAAAGGACAATACCATGGGCTCTAGGTCTTCAGTTGGACTCCTATAGACACTGCCATAGGATCTAGGCCCTCAGTTAAGATTCTCTGGGTCTCTAGTGTGTGGACAGATGTCCTGCATTCTTCTGCATTTGACTCTTTGGTTGAATATTATAAAATAATCCTGTAAATTATGTGCCCTGTATTAAGTCTAAGCTCTTGCAAATCCTGACCACAACAAAATTTTGTACCGGAAGTGAGGCACTGATGCAACTATACCTGACCATGAGGTTCATGAGCCTTTGAGAATGCCTTCTGGAAAGAGTTTGGAATGATTTGGAGATGCCAGATGAAAAAGGAGAGCTAGAATGCCTTAGGGTGTTTGTATGGGAGATTCTGGTCAGAGCTCAGAAAACCAGAAGGCTGATCAAAATCCTGCCAATAAAGACCAGGTTCAGGAGGTTTCTGCTGGGAAGAAAGACTGCACTGGCTGTTGGACTCCAGATGATGTGTTACAGCTTGGCAGAAAGTTTGTCTGCATTTTTACTCATGTCCAGAGACTGCCTGAGACTGAGATTAATGGTGGCAGACTAATTAATCTCACAGAAGATATTTTAAGCCAGTCTAATGTTGAGGCAGTGGTATGGCTACTGAGGACTTTTAGCCAGATTTATGTTAAGAATCAAGAGCAAAGAGCCCAGCACAATGATTTAAAACGTTGTGGGTTTGGCCAGAAAGGAAGTTCCAGTAAAACTATGGACTGCAAAGGTAGACAACAAGACATCTTGACTGTTAACAAGGAACAGAAAATAAAAAAGATGGCCTCAGAAGCAGCAGGATTCCATGCTTTACAGCCTCAAAATTACAAAAGTGAAAGATTCTGCTTGGAGAAGCCCCAGTGAACCATGCTCCAGAATGGCAGCAGCATAGAGAATTTATTCCTTAGAACTGAATTCATTCCAGGCACTTAACCCTACAGCCAAGAAAAAGAGAAGCCTGGCTACTGCTCTAGCTGGCAGCAGACTTTGGCATCATCCACATGGTGCTGGTTTCAGATGTGTGCAGAATGGAAGAGTTGTGGGGTCAGGAAGGCTTCTGCCCAGATTTCAAAAGGCCTAAGAAGCCAGGCAATTTGACCTTGAGAGGGCAGTATGTGAAACTGTCAGAAGCCAAAAGTGTTTGGAGAAGCTAGGAATGTGGGTCATCTGAGGAAAACAGAGAGAAAGGAGAGAGCAGAGGAAGCCCAAGAGAGAAGACATGGAAACTACAACTACCGAAAGTGCTGGAGGGGCAGAGGCACCCTAGCCTTTTGGCATTCACAACTTGCCACAGATTGCCTCAGATGCTGTACATGGACTATAGGACTTAATATATGCCCTGCTGGATTTTGGACCTGCTTTAGTCTCATTCCTTTGTTTTCCTAATTTTCACTTGTGGAATAGAAATGTCTACCTTGTGCCATTGAATTGTTGGAAGTGTTTTAACTTTCTTTTCATTTGTACATGGGCTCATAGCTAAGAGTTTGCCTTAAATCTCAGAGCAGACTTTTGACTTGGACTTTTCAGCAGTGCTGAAACTGTTAGGACTTTGGCAACTCTTGGGGATGGTCTAAATGCCTTTTGTATAAAGGAATGCGCATGAGTCTTTGGTGGCTCAGGGGCAGAAAGTTATAGTTTGTGTCTAGATGTCCCCTCAGAGTCTCATGTACTTTTAGATGGGGCTTTTTGGAGGTTAGCTAAATCTAGTTTGATTGATTCACGCTTAGCTGCTAGGATAAGGGTACCAGGATTAAGGGTGGGTGACTGCAGCATCAGTCCAAGGATTGGAATGGCACCACCTAATCACAGCAGTCTGGATAAAAGGAGCAGAAAGAGACTTGTCTCTCCCTTTTGCTTTTGTTGACTTCCACCACCATAAACAGTTGCCCTTCCCCATGTAACATCATACCTTGGAGCCAGCAGATTATGAACTAAAACCTCTACAAACTGAACTAAATAAACCTTTCCCCCTTTAACTATGAGTGCCAGGTATTTTGTCTCAACAAGGAGGAAAGAAACTAACATAGGGTCTCACTATGTAGTTCAGACAGGCTTGTGCATCAGCCTCCCAAATACTGGGATTACAGGTGTGCACCACTGTGCCTGGCCAAAAACCTTTTTCTAATAAGGAGCAGTACTTTCACATAAAACAAGCAAGATGGTATGTAACCAGCTAGTTTGACTTCTTAAAACACAATGTAGAACACAAACAGAAATGAAAAGAACAAGTTCCTGTCAGTACAGAATCCAGACAGACAACTTTAGGTCCTGAGCTATTTCTATCTAAGTGGATAACTTGAGTAAGTCTAGTTATTTGATTTCTAACTCACACCACAGTAGATTAGAAACAACCCAAATGAAATTCAGGAGATATTAGAAGCAAGATCACTGAAAATGAAGCAAAGTAAAAGATGGACAGATAAACATACAGCAGGAAATAAGAATACACAACTCTTAAAAGCTATCAGAGTCACTTTAGTAAATCTTGCAGTTTTGGGTAATTTAATCTAACAGTTCTCAAATATTTTGGGCTCAGAAGCTCTTTACACTCTAAAAACTTTTTGAGAACTCCAAAGAGCTTTTTTAAGGTAAGCTATACATACATAGACATTGATCATACTAAAAATTAAAACAAATGTTTATTCATTGAAAATAATAAACCTACCACTTGCACACATACTTTTAAAGAAAACCGTTCTTCAAAAAGGAAAAATTTTAATGAGAACAATGTCAGTGGTTCACATCTTTGATAAGTGTCTTTAATGTTTAGCTTAATGGAACATGGCTAGATTCTCTTATCTGTTTTCACAGCTTGTTGTGATATGCTGTCTTGCTTAAGTATGTGAACAAAATTATAATTTGCAAGGATACTCAGTTGGAAAGGAAATAAATTTGTTTTTTAAATTAAATTTAGTTTGTGTCTGTGTGTGTGTGTGTGTGTGTGTGTGTGTGGTGTTGGGAATCAAAGTGAGGACTTTGTGCATGACAGACAAGCGCTCTATCAACAGCTATATCCCCAGCCCAGGAAAAAGTATTTTAATAGCCTTTTCAGATACTTAGTAAAGACTATCATTAGATACTCTTTAAACCACACCAAAATTCAACAAGTGGAGTTTCATAGAAAATAAGGGGCAATGATCTGCATTGGAATGAACCTGAAACCATGTTACAAAATTTTGTATTGTTACATTAAATTAAAATCTACAACTCTCTTTAGCCCAGTCATGATTTTGTAACAACACACATTAGTCACTGGGAAAATATTGGTTTTCTGAATTATGCAGATCTTCCAAATGCTGACACATTTCATTGTAAAATATCTAGAAATTATTATATTTGTTACTATCACCACATATTTCATCAGAAGAATCTGTAAACAGTACTGGGAAGCTGTGAAGCTCACCACAGCAATAAATATGTTTTACAAATTCCTAACTTTGACTTAGTTTGAATTTTCATCATGAGTCATAAACACAACCAGATGCTTTCCTTGAAGCAAAGGCTCATTTCACTCATTTTCAAAATAATGTTCATTAGATAGTCTATTCTGAATAGTGTGTGTGTCTGTTTAGACTAAGTGAAAATGATGTTCCATGACAAAAACCAGTAATTCACCTCACAACTCAAATAATTAGTGCTCTGCCTAGGAAAACGACCTTACTACACAGTATCACAAAATATATTAAAAAGAGTACACTTCAGGGTCAAGATCTAATAAAATTAATATTTTTTTACTGGTCTATCAAGTCAAATGAAACTTGCACTTAAAGTGATTTTAGCAAAGCTTGGTGCTATTGTCTATGAACCAGCAATTTTATCCATAACTACTTTTCATCATCAGTAACCATCCAAAAAGTAAAAAACTAAAAATAAAAACATTTTTTAAAGTAAATTACATCTTGGGATTATCACTCCCTTTAAATATTTTAGACACAAAGATCTTCAGATCACATGCTGTAAACCACTGATATAATCTACCACGTGGGTAACTGATCCTGTATGTCCTAATGAACACCAGCAGAATTTATGTAAGCAACTTTAAGGTTTATAACTGATTATATCATCAAGAAAAAGCAAAACTAGTCATTAGATTCCATTTTCTTTACAAAACTGTAGAATATATCTTAGAAATATTTCCAACTAAAATGTTAAACTTATGTTTAATATTCAGTTACCCAGAAATTATGATTTAAATAAACTACCACACTTCCAGATTATTTTGCAAAAATGAGACATTCCAACATGTAAATTTTCTCAGAGGTGTAGATATTAAAATTCAGGATAAAAGAATTTATAAAAATTAAGAGCTGAACAATCAGCACATTTGGGTAGCTGTCACCTTGCATGAGTCAATTCAACTCACAATCTGGGATGACAGGAGTTAGTGAAGCATGGCTGGATTATCTAGAGATACAAATGCTCAAGGGGCAACCAAACTGAGAAAAAGATCTGACCAGAGCAGCTCTCTCACACTGTGAAACTAGGCAGAGTTGCATGATCCAAGACTGGACTTGGAGAAGCTACAAGTCAGCAGTGAGAAGAGATAGGGCATGAGGCTGATCTGCCCATTTTAATGCCTGTCAAGAAGGCTATGTAGATTTCCCATGAAAAATAAAATAAAATAAAATAAAACCAAACCAGGATAGTATAATGACAGAGTAAATAATTTATTTCCACAGCAAAGCACTACATACAAACACAATGCATTCTCCCCACTCAGATACTGAACTTTCATATTACCTTTTTTCTCTTCTTCCTCTTCATCACAAAACTCTGCAAGGGAAAATGCTTCTTTGAGCTGCTCTAATTCAAGTTTTAGGGTCTCTAATTCTTCTCCACTTAGAGAATTAAGGACAGACCTCACCTGAATGGATATAAAATAATAAAATATTGTGGAAGTATGAAAGGAAAAACATTCTCAAATGGAGAAGAGAACACAGGTCAAACTAAGTCAAAATTACAAGTTCACCAGCCAACATAAGATATTTCTTAGAAATCTTAAGACAGGAGGTTAGTTATTACAGAATGTAGAAAAATTTATACTTCCAAAAATAACATGAGACACAGAAAAATGAATAGTTTGCAAATTATTAGTGCTTACAAAAGTTTAGAAATCAAGGTGTGGTGGCCTGCAATCTCAGCACTCAGGACGCTGAGGCAGAACTACTGCACATTCGAGGCCAGCCTGGGTTACACAGTGAGTTCAAGGTCAACTTGGACCTTAATAAGGTGCTATCTCAAAAAAAGTAAAAAGAAAGAAAGAAAGAAGTCAAGGGGAAATGAAACAGTCTTGAATCAATTAAAAGCTAACAAGTAACTGTCTACAAATTGGCAGCTTAAATCAACAGGTTTTCTTGGCAGATGAAGAAACCAAAAAGGAGAAGAAAAAAAAAAAAAAGACCAGGGTAAAGCAAAAGTGACAAATGTGCTATTAAGAGCTCTTTGTTAATCTGTTCTTTTATGTGTCATTTTAGAAAAATAACATTTGACTCATTGTGTTTCTTTTTAGCAGCAATAATTTAAACGTTAGATTTTGTTTGTTCTGGTGGAGTATTTACAGACAGCCTCAAGCCTCCATCAGAAATACATTTCACCTTCCAAATGCAAAAAGAGAAAATTAACTATACAACATTCCTTTTTTTGAAGTTTTTCAGTTGGAATTTTTGGTTTGGAATTACCTTTATTTCACTTTCTTGGGAAAGCATCTCCAGAGCTTCTAGATGGGAAAGGCCTTGAAATTCATCAAAGAGTAGCCCATAATGAGTATTTTTGTCAGTTTCCATGGTAACCTCATTGGAGGTCCATAGCTCTTCTTTCTCCTTTGCCTCCCGTAAAACCTAAAAAGAGATGGAGGCATTACACTGAAGCAAGTAATGAGAGCTCAAGGGTGAGTTTCAATAGTGGAAAGAATCAAAGATGAGACAGGTTTCAGAATAGAACACTGCCTTTTCATTCTTGGCACTGCAATTCAAATGTAACAGGCTTAGGAGCTGCAGGAAAAATAAAACATAATCTGCAGCTAGACATTTTAAATAACACCCAAGGAGCCAGGTGTTTCTCTCGAAGTGGTTTAGGCATTAATTTAATAAACAGCTTTGACTTGATTTAGCACTTTGTACTGCACTGACAGGAGGCTACTGCAAAAAGAGAGGAAAAAAAAACAAAACCTGACATTTTCCTGAGCATTAAAACACCCAATGCAAAACCCCCAAAACTTTAATTAAAAAAAAAAACACTGAAAATTCTTTAAAAGGAAATTATAACAATGTCCCACGTTAATAAACACAAAAATACCAATCAAAACAGAAACAGGAATCAAATAGGTAAAGAAAAGAGTACCTGAGATAGTGTAGCATTTCGGTTCATCAGACCCT
Source organism: Hydrochoerus hydrochaeris (assembly GCA_004027455.1). Taxonomy (NCBI): domain Eukaryota; kingdom Metazoa; phylum Chordata; class Mammalia; order Rodentia; family Hydrochaeridae; genus Hydrochoerus; species Hydrochoerus hydrochaeris. Next base: position 240,048 of record PVLA01001250.1, read on the forward strand.
TAGTTCTTTTAAAGCCAGGATCCCCTTCCGCTATTACGTCCATTGTCTTTTTCCCAATGAATTCTAAGGCATCCAAACCTCCAGTGATAACACTCTTTCCCTAGAAACCACACGCAACTTCATTATGACAATAATAAGATATACTTGAACACTTTGTTTAAAAGTATAACCACAGATACCAATCATTGAGAAGAATGTGGCGCAGAAGTAATCAAATAATGCTTGCAGTAATATAACTAGGTGTAACTACCTTGGAAAACTGTTGGATAGTATCTATGACAAATACTGTCCAAAGATATTCCAGATGTTCATCAGAAAACATGCATGTACAAGACTGTTCATACCAGTATTACTTAGAATAGCTATAAATCTAAACTATCCCCAATACTTACCACTGTGAAATAAATGCAACGTGACAATGGAACACAGCAAAGAAAACACAAACCGCAACATGGATAAATTATGCAAACATAATACTGTGGGGAGAAGCCAAATATGAAAGGGTGCATAGGGTTCAATTCCATTTACATAAAGCACAAAAGCAGGCAAAATTAATCTATGACACTAGAAGACAGGACTGGTTGCCTCTGTGCAGAAGATAGAATAAGCTGGAGCACTAGACACACCATAATATTATTCTAAGTATGCTCCCATAGTGAAAATTCAAATTGAACACTTATGATTCCTTTTTTTATATGGTTGTTACATTTCAATGCAAAGTAAAAACAAAGTACTGGTCATCGAATCCCATAGAAAAACAGTATTATATCCTCTATTATCCTTTTTAAAATATTTCTCACTGTACATAGTTTTCCAAGTGTCTATCATAGAGACAGACACTTTTCCTCTTCACTTAGAAAATGTAATTATAGGAAAAATATTTTTGTAAAACACCAAACTAAGAATACCTAGTCCATAAAATCTTATATACATTGCCTCTCTTTTCAACCTATAGGTCTTTTATTTCTTTAAAGAAAGTTTCCATGTAGTTCCTACTCTAGCCCTAAGAAGTGATTGATCTTTAGTTATTGGGACTCCCTTAAGAGTAAGCAGTTCCCATAGCTTTTCAACCTTTAATAATGAAAGGCCATCTTTTGCACTTTTTACTCACTGTGCTCTGAACAGCAGTAGAAATGGTCGAGAATACACCAAATGGTCCAGCCCCCAAGGAGGAATTTTCATTCTCTGTGGTATTTGTGTCTGCTATAGTAGAAGGATCACATAAAAGGTAAATATGTAAGGAAGGGTACCTGTTTAACTTTCTCAGCATTTATGTGACTTTTTAATGATTAGACCCTGCTTCCTGTGACCTTAAGCCTTTTTATTATTTTAAACTGAAAGTCTATTTTAAAATGAAAGCTAAAATACACAACTCCTTTTTTCACTTTCATTTCAAAAAGTAAATGCAGTGTTTTGAACATGCAACTGATCAATACAACTTTAAATTATATACTGGATGATCTCAATGATATGATCGCCTCGAAAAGTTAAAACTATCAGAATATAGACCGGTAGTTGCTAAGGACTAGAAGACAGAAAAGAGTGACTACAAAAGAGCATAAAAGAACTTTTTTCAGTAACATTACAAAGAAGAATATGTTTCCAATAATCTATTTTATTAACTGAGAATCTTACAGATCAACTATTTTATCAAAGGATCAAGCTGTATTATATTAAAGACTCTTTTAGAGGGAGGACTTTCACTTCCACCTATGAAGAGTTAACTGACATTGGACTTGCCCTTCTACAACAGCAACTAGAAAACTGGACAAAATTTTTATTAAAAGGTAGTACAAGACTTCAGTCTAGGAAAAAAGAGAAACAAAGTGAACTCTACGATGAGTTCTCTAGAGGCGTTTTTCAAATCATGACACAAGATGGGAAAACCTCAGCAGAGCACAATAAATCACGATGACTAAAAAAGAAAATGACTAGAATCGGGGAAGGCCGATGCAGCTGGAATTTGCAAGGCAGGAAACTGGAAAGGGCAGGGTTACATAAGTAAAGGGCTCTAAGAACCTACATGGGTTCGCTCTTGTGTCTTTAGCTGGAGAAGACTCCACAAGGCTGGAAAATGAACTACTACTAAGTAGTAAACTATTCCAAGAGTTCCTGCCTGGCTTAGACATTATACTTCCATCAACCAAAACGGACAGATTTCATTAAACAGCTGAGATTTTGGTAAAAACCACAGGCGATGACGTTCTACCATTAGATACAAACTAGTCACTAGGGTAAGGTCTACTCTAAACTCATCCTGAACAAGCTTAATGTCTTGAAATAACAATCTAACCTACATATTTATCACAGCTACCTGCAACAAAAGGAGAGCAAAAGACAATACCCTTTAAAAGATACAACAAAATCTCTAAGTGATGATCAAATGATTTTCATCAGTAGCCTCTGCTCATCTCGAAGTTCAGAAAAGATACATTCCAAAAATACCCTTAGCAGTGGTATTAACCTCTCTCCCTAGGAAAGTTAGAAGATGGGAAAGATTTATGAAAAGGCAATCCATTCCAGTTTTGGCAAGTTCTCATTATTAGATACTTATTAAACTAAAATCTAAGTCAAGTTTAATGTTCACTAAGTGATATTTGGTCTGTTCCCCTGAGCCACAAATAATAACCTAAGCCCTCTCCCCTATGGTAGTATTCAGATGTAAAAAGAACCCACATGTTCTCCCACCCTTCCCTCCTTAAGATTTTCATATCCCACATCGATGATGCCTTCAACTTCCTGAGGCATTAATTCCATCTATTTCATTCTGTAGCTACTTCTTGCAAGATTCCATCTAGTTTTTAATACCCTTCTTAAACATGGTCTTGTAGAGCAGCCATCTGTCAGATACTGTACACATTTTTGTTTATTTATCCAAACCTTCTAACTCCTCTTTCCCTCCCTATTGAACCCAACTACTGACACAGACATTTCTGATTAAAAAATACTCAAAAACTTCTCTCCCAGAACCTCTTTCTGCTGTAGCATAAACACAAGACCTTGTTCCAGTCAATGGCACCTGAGGAGAAATAAACCTGGGGCTACTGGGAAAATCTTTACTCTCTTTAAAAGAACAGAGTTGCATAAGGAAAAATGACACTCCTATCAATTTCCATTCTGACTTTAAGCACATTTGTTTTCAAGTACCATACTTCGAAGTTGCAGTATTATCTGGCAACCATTAAGGAACCACAAACAAATCAACAAAGAAATCTGGAGAGAAGCCTACCCAGAACCCTATCATCAATGAATCACTAAACCAACCATATCTGCAAGTGTACCTCTGGAGTTCTTTAGTGACAAAAATAGACTCAGTTTTAGTCTTATGTTCTATTACCTGCAGCCAGAAGAGCATGATGCAGGAATCCCTAATGAGAGTGCCATAAATTCATATACACAGTCATTTGTAGCCATGTTTGTATAATGTGAAATTCTCCCCTGACCATAAGTGACCCATGTAAAAGTGCCCAAGTTTAGCTAGATATAACTCCTCCTATAAATTCAGAAATAGAGTAACTAATGAGAGTTAGTCACTGTATTGAATATACCTGGGGAAAACAAAAGAGTCAGTCAAGATTAACTCCACAAGAGGAAAAATGATGTAGATGAGCAAAAAAAAGAAGCAGAGAAAACAATAATGTCTCTGGGAGATAGAGAATGCAAAACAGGTCTTAAAACACTCTCTACTTTCTGGTACCAGGCCTTCTTGATTCCTGGTAATAATTCTGTCCTTGATAATTTAAGTAAGGGCAGATTTCTCTTTGATCAAGGAAAGCCTTCATAATAAAACTTAACTTTCATAAAAATCCAAATGTAAAAGCAATAACAAAAAATACAGTGTCCCACTAACATATTAAGAAAAAAACAAAACAGGTCATAAAAGATTCAAATTCAGCTGTTATTGGTCACTTACTAAATTATGCCATGCAAACTCTCATATTCTACATTCTACATTCATGGCCTTATGTACTTAATGTTTTCAAAAGTTCCTTAAGATCATTTGACAGATATAAAAAGGGAAGAGACAAATAAGTGGTTATATGACACAGACCTTAAAATGGCAGTTAAATGATCCAAAACCTTTATTTCACCCAGTGCCACACCACAGTACAGGTTAAATAAATATCTACAGAAAACCAAGCTCAACTGTTCCATTTCAATCCAAGATTCTAGATTTTAGCATTTCCACATACTGACCTGCTGCAACTTTGACTTCAGAGGAAATTTCACGGGGACTAGGGATCCCAAGGGAAGTCTCTGCCTTTTCAATGACATTTGAAATACCTTGTCCTGATAAGACAAATAGCAACATTTTTCCTGTTGGTTACCAAAACTGAAGAAACAAACCAAAAATCATGACTGCATATTTTTAAAACCATCAAGACCATAAGGCATGTTATTTTAATAATATGTAACTAATCTTTAGTATTATCTGCTTACATAAAAGTTGATTCATCATCACCAAAGCCTAGGCTTACATAAACAATTCCTAGACTTCAACTTTCTTATGAGGAAATGTTACAAAGTCTAGTGGCAGAATGCAGGAGCCCATCATTACCAATCATCCTTAACCTATGAACCCTCTGAGGGAGGAATTACTAACAACTTCGTTTGGGACACACATCTGCAGCAAAGTGCACACACAAATAATGAAATGATCTTACCTACAGTAGCCACTGTTGCTGAAGCTGAGGAGAGCAAGGACTTGCCCCAGTTTCCCCAATAGCCCCATCCAGTCTGGGTTACATCTTTAGAAACAGTCTCCTATTTTTTCCAGTAATAAGAAAAACAAAAGACAATAGAAAACAAAAAATTACAGAAAAACCAGAACATACAGACAGTATCTAACTATTAACCAAAGTATAAGTGAACAAAACATATTAATTGGCTAATGAAATATACTACTTCAGTCAGACCTGGTGGTACACATCTGTAATCCCAGCACTCTGAGAGGCCGAGGCAGGAGGATCACAAATTCAAGCCTAGTCTGGGCAATTTAGCCAAACTCTGATGTCTCAAAATAATTAAAGAAGTGCTAGGGGTGTAGCTCACTGCAAAGGTCCCTAGGTGCCAATTTGAGTACCAGAAAATAAATAAATCAATAAATAACGTAACTGACAGATATATGTTATCAGCATGCAAGTACTATGTAGCCAAAACAACAAGTCATAATGGCACTCATAAAACGAGAAAAATAGACAGGTGTGGTGGTGCATGCCTGAAAACCCTGCACTTGGGAAGCTGAGGCATGAGGATCACTGCAAGTTTAAAGCCAGCCTGGGCTACACAGTGAGTTCAAGATCAACCTGAACTATATAGCGAGACCCTGTCTAAAAAAAGAGAGTGAAATGTATTTTATGGTTGTAAAATCAAAGAAATGCAATCCTAAATTAATATAGATTCCAAATCTCTTTTAGCCATATTACATTCTAATATTTTAAAATATACTCTACTTTGGGTACAACCTATAATACCTGAACTTTTGAAGTTTCAAGGTCACTGGAAGGTTTGACCTCTGGTCTTCTCCGAGTGGATTCCACAAGTTCTGATTCACTCTCTGGCTTGGCACTCTGGTCAACAGACTCAGGATTTTTGTCTAGCTCACAGTTTTCATCTTCCAGGGTGTGGGATGTCTCAGCTATTATTGGAGTTTCGGTACCATCTTTATCTGACATGATTAGAACATCACCTGATAAAAAGTCTAAGAAAAAATTTATTTATATAGGCAGATGTAAGAAATTTATTTATACAGGCAGGTGTAAAAAATAATACAGACAGACTCCATATATCTTCACTGAGTTTCCCTAGTAATACTAGCATTACAAAATAGAATCATACTAGGAAACTGACACTGATATAATCCACCTTACTCAGATCTCACCAGTTTTATAGGCACTCACTTCTATGTACATAACTCTATAAAATTCTATCATAAATACAACCCCCTTTGGTATCTATAAGGGGTTGGTTCCAGGATCCTGATAATGGTCAAAACACATGATAGTCAAGTTCCTTATATAAAACACTGTAGTATTTACATATAACCTACACACACCCTCCAATATACTTTAAAATCTGTAGGCTACTTATAATATCTAATGCAATGTAAATGCTAAGTAAATTGATGCTATAATATACTGTTTAGGGAATACTGACAAGGAAAAATCTGTACAGGTTCATTACAAGTGAGTATTTCCCTCATGTTTTCGATCTACGGTGAGTTGAATCTATTGAATAACCCACAGACACAGAGGACCAACTGCATAGATTCTTGTGACCATCACCACAGTCAAGATACAAAACAGTTTAACCCTGTGCTATCCTTTTTTCTGCCACAATCACTTCCCGTACTTTTTCCAACCCACAGCAACTAACCACTAATCTGTTCTCCCTCTTTAAAATTTTGTCATTCTATAGTATATAAATCATCCAGAATAATATCTTTTGAGACTGACTTTTTCATTCAGCACAAAAATCTCCAGATCCATTTAGGTTGTATCAACAGTTCCTTTTTATTTCTAAATAGTATTCCACAGTACAGATAATCACAACTATTTATGCACTGAAGGTTGTCTGAGTTGCTCCTTTTGGGGTTGTAACACAAATAAATTAACTATTAAAGTTCATGTACAGATTGTTACAGAAACATGAGGATTTTTTCCTCCGGGCTAAATAACCAAAGTATAAACAATGGGTCACTATGGTAAGTACCTGTTTAGTTTTATATGAAACTGTTATTTTTTTTTCCACAGTAGTATGCTATTTTACTTCCCCCAGGATTGTATAAGTGATCAGGTTTCTCTCCCTTCTCTAACTTTCATGTTAGCATTAGTTTTATGTAAATCATTCAGGTAGCTAAGTGGTAGTATTTCACTGTGACTTATTAGTTGCATTTAATGATTTTGAACATCTTTTCATTTGCTTATCTGTCACCTAAACAACCTCTTCAGTGAAATGCCTATTTGCTCACCTATAATTAGATATAGTTGGCAGTTTGGGTTTTGGGGATTTGCGGGAGATGTGTTCTGGGTTTTTTGTTTGGTTGGTTGGTTGGTTTTGTTGTTGAATTTTGACAACTCTTTATACTACATTCATATCCTGTTTAAAATGAAGTTTGACAGCCAATACATACATGAAAAAAATGTTGTTACATTAACCACTCAAGAAATGCACATTAAAACAGCAATGAGATTCTATCTCACTCCAGAAAGAATCAATGTATCAAGAAATCAACAAATAATAATACTGGCAAGGCTGGGTGGGGAAGAGAGAACTATTCCCTCTCTGGGTATCTTCCTGAAAGAGATAAAGACATCATACCATAATGGTTTATGCATATCCATGTTGTGGCAGCACAATTTATAATAGCTAAATCTTAGAAGCAGCCTATGTGTCCAACAGTAGACGAATGGATAAAGAACGTGGTATTTATATACGATGGAGTACTATCTGCTATAAAGACAAACTTGAGTCATTTGTAGGAAAATGGATGTACCTTGAGACTCAATTTATTAAGTGACATACTCAGACACACAAGCTTAAATATCACATGGTTTCTCTTATACAAGAAACTGAATATATAAATAAAGTGCAAAAGAAAGACAAGAGGAAAAACAAAAAAAGTTATTGCAATCCAACATGGACAATGTATCTAAAAGTGTGCCTTGATTTAGTATAATTGTCTTGTTTGTTTTATAGGTTATTTGGCCTGGTAGTCTGACTGCTAATCTTATGTATGATAATCAACTTTATAAGGACTCTCAGGATAAATGAATCTGAAGGCCAAAAGGAGGGGAGTAGAGAGGAAGGGGAAAAAAAAGAATTGAGATGTTACACACATGTACCAATTTCCCATGATCAATCTAGTCACTGTACTGCACACATAGAGTAAAACACTAAACAATTTTTTTTCAAAATAAAAAATAAAATAAAATGTAGTTTTCAAATGTCATATCCCAGTTTATAGCTTATCTTTTCACTGTCTTCATGCCATCTCTCACAGAGCAAGCTTTTAGTTTCAATGAGCTGTCAGCTATCAATAACTCCTTTTATCAAGTATTCCTCAAAAATCTTTTTTTTATTCCTCAAAAATCTTATCAATCATTACTACTTCCATTTTTCCAGAAAGATTAGAAAGCCACAGGTAACATTTTTGTCAGATCAGCTGTGAACAGCAGTAAAGTTCTTTGGCAATTAAAGCCAATATATTATTGGTACCACTACAAAAAGCAGATATTAATTTTCAGGATAAACAAGTACCACCAAATAAATATATCTCACACAACTACAGATAGATATAAACACATGCCCTAGATATGCATAAACACAGTTTTTGAGTATACACTCAGTGCAGAACAGACTCAATCTATGGCATCAAACTGTAATGTAATAGAGAAGACATACTACCAACTAAAACAGACTGGACATAGCACTATAAAAGAGGAAAGGAAGCTGGCCATTAGATTCAGGGGACGTAACTCATAAACACAGTACCTGCGATAAGCCTAAAGCAGTGGTCACCAACTGGGAATCTTCGAGGGCCAAATCGAGCCTACAGATGTTTTTTATTGGATTTTAGAGTACTTTTAAAATTAGCTGCTAACACTTAAAAACCAGACTTCATATACAAATATAAGCTTCCAAGTTCTCCTGTAAAACTGGAAGATCTGGCAACACCAGGACACATCTGACTGGGTAACAACCACCTTAGCTAAAGCACTCTTGTGTCCTTTTAGGTAGGCCAAAGCTCTCCCATAGTCCACAATTCCTACTCAAACCCACTTACTTTAACCTCATTAGTTCCACTGGCATTCTACTCTGCAACACTGCCTTAAGTGGTGCTTAAGATTTTGAAAGATGAACGTGCCAATGAGAGAATTTAAGCGTATGGAAACAACACAAGAGAAAGCTTACAAAGATACGAGATGGAGTCCATTGCCTGGAGTAGCTAAAGCATCAGGGAGATGATGATGGGGAAGCACTGGGCTAGGTAGATTAAGACAACACCATGAAGCCTAAACCATGTGGATATATTACATGTTATACAGCCCCAAAACATACACAGAAAGAATCCAGATGTAACTACCAATGGACACACAAACCAACTTGAAATACATTCTCTTGTTTCTACACATCGTATAATCCCACTCTGTACCAAGCTCTGGAGATACAGAACAAATGTAAAATAATTTCTACCCCACTTAATTCAAAGGCCCATCTAAGAGAAAAGACTATACAGTCCTTGGACAATATTCATTACTTCTGTAGATGAGTAAATATGCATTTTACTATTTTTCCTTATGCTCTCAAAATACTGCACATCACAATTTTTTATATACTATACTACATATATAATACAGTCTTTGTATTATAAAAATTTAATTCGCATTATAAAAAACTGAAGGACATATTCCAAAGTAGGAAACACTTTCATTTGTGCAACAAAGATTTAACAAGCGTCTAGAGTTTACCAGATCAGGAGATTTTTTGGAGTGTTGAGGGCTGTTTATTCCTACTGTTGTAAGAACAGCTGTAGCATCTCTGTACCGAAGAGCTTCATACCGCGGGGAGGAGGGCTAGGGTAATACCAAGTACATGGAACAACACTAATGTTTTTGTAAGTTTTCCAGGTGTTGTATAGCGTACATTTTCCAAATTGGAGGAGAAAAGCCTCCCAACGACTGGAAACTCAGAAGTAAAACTAAAGGCGCACACGCACACGCACACGCACTGCTCCCCGACCCAATCGAAGACGAGGAGGGCAGCACAGTCAACACTATCAGCCCTGGCTCCGCACTTTCTTCCAACCCCAGACTGGACCGACAGTGACCAAGCCAGGTCACTGATGTGCACCTCGGCTTTCCGTCAGGCGGGGCGCTGAGTCGCTTCCTAGGGGGGCCCCGGCCACTGACAACCACGAACCCGCTGGCAGGTTAACAGCGGCCGTGGTGCGGCGCCGGCCGAGGGGCGGCCTCGGCCAAGTCTCCTCACTCCCGTCACCAGCACGGCTGTCTCCAGGCGCGCAAACACGCCTTCTCGCGTCCCCAACAGCAGGTCCCACACGGACCCGCGCCTGAGCTCCGCGATGCCCACAGCGAAAGGCACAAGACCGCAGCGCCTCGGCAACGGAAGGCTCTCACAACCCCGCGCCCCACCGGGAGGAGTCCGCCGCCCACCCTCAGGCCTCCTTAGCCCCCGCCCCAGGGACCACGCTGCCTCAGGGTCCTGGGAACTCCGACCGTCCGGAAAACCCCGCTCCAAACCCACCTCCTCCCTCACCGCGCCCAGCGTCGCGAACTCGCCGCGCCTCCGACCCCGGAAGTACTCCTTTCGCTCGGAGGCGGGGGCGCGCTGCCTAAGAACACTTCCGGGTCAAGCAGCGACTTGGGCGGAAGGAATTTTGCTACGGATCGGTGAGTGCAGCTTTCCACCCGGTAGTCTCGAGGGAGGGACTGGGGGCGCACAGGCGTGGGACTGAGCTGATGGGTCGGGGTCGGGGTTGCCCATCAAGACCGGAATGAGCAGAAATTCCGCTTTCCCGTCACTGACGTTTTGGTGGGCAAAGCAGGCCACAACTCAACCAAAAGGTGGTAATTGAGTGCTTTAAAGAAATTTGGGTAGGATAAGGGAGCCGAACGAAGTGAGGGATGGTAAGACTTACGCAGATCTGGAGTCGTGTATGCTAAGCAGAGCAAAGGCCACAGCGGGGACAAACTTAGAGCAGTCAAGGAGAGGGGAGAAAGGGCCACTGCCGCTGCCGCTCCTGTGCAGAAAGGGCAGGATGAGGAAGGAGATGAGGCCAGGACTTCAGCGCCAAGGCTTGCGGGTCTGGAGCCAGCGTGAGGAGTTTGACTTTTATTTGGGACTCAGCAGAAAAGTGGCATACTCTTTTTCTGACTTTCATTATCCTGCGCTCATGGGAAGGTTGCAGCCCCTCATTTGCCCTTGAGCAGGGGAATGCAGGAAACCCAGACTGTCAGAAAAGCGTTCAAGTAAAGACGTGGATAATAAAACCCGAGGGGTGAAGACACTCGGCTTCTACGAATCTGTCTTCCATCTCCTTTTAATACCTTCAGAAATAACATCTTTAACATCGACATAGAATCGACCCTTCCTAAAACCTTTTAGGTATTCTTATTTGCTTTCTGTTAAATTTAGGCTTAGTATATGTGGGAGCTTGCTATAAATGCCTACTCCAACAGAGAAACAAACATGGTATAAGTATAAAATGAATAATTTTCTCTGCTGCAATAGAAAATAGATAGGATTGAGATTTAAGTATGTTATCTTGCTCAACTACTTAACAGTTCTCTTAATCTTTAAAATGTTGCTGTTCTCAAGCTTTTGGGTCATAGAATCTCTTTACATTATGAAAATTTATGCCGGGTGTGGTAGCGCACGCCTGTAATCCCAGCAATCAGGAGGCTGAGGCAGGAGGATTGTTGCCAGTTCGAGAACAGCCTGAACTACAAAGTGAGTTCAAGGCCAGCCCAAACTGCATAGTGAGACCCTGTCTCAAAAAGAAAAAAAAAAAGGAAAGAAAGCTTACTGAGAACTTCAAAGAATTTTTGTTTAGGTTGGCTATAGCTAACAGAATTTGTCATATTCAACATTAGAACTTTCAGAAAGTTCATTGTAAAATAGTACACTCGTTACGTGATAACATACCAGCATTTTTTTCTCATTTGATCATTACACATTGTTTACATGTATTGAATTATCACATGGTCCCCCATAAATTTTTGTTATTATTATGTGTCAGTAACACATAAGGAATGTTAATATTGACATGTACTTGAAAAGATGTACCAAAATATTTAACAGTCTTAGTGCAGGTTATACAGTGTTCAAAACTGTTGACATTAGATAAAGGTGAAGTTTTACTGCAGAGCACAGAAAGTTATTTCTTTGATTTTTTTGCTATAGGGACAAGTGTTAACTCCCAACCTGCTAAATGTCAGATAAAACAAGTTTGTGTTGCTTGAAATCAAACAATGATTTCTAAGGAACCGTGGAGGTTAAGAGTAGGAAACATTTACTGAGAGGCAGAAGGAGTCCCAAAAGTTGGTTGCCAACCATCCCACCTCTCTGAGAAAGTTTTATAGAGCAAATCAAGAGGTGGGTATAATGTGGGTCAAAACTATGATCAGCCTGTAAGATTTCAAATACAGTTGCTTAGGTAATATTGCGCTAGGGAAGAAGGCCATCTAGGAAGTGTACGTGGGAAGAACAAAGACATATTTTAGGAAGAAATGGATCAGGAGGTACTGTTCATTCACTTCAGTGACTGATGTCTATCTAGGCTTTAATGGACCAAGTGATACCAGTTATAGTATAATCTTTTAAATTATTGCTTATTACGGGGTGTGGTGACACAAGCCTCCCAGCACTTGGGAGGCTGAAGCAGAAAGATTGTCATGAGTTCAAGGCCAGCCTAAACTGCATAGTAAGACTCTGTCTCAAAAAAAAAAAAAAAACACCTTACACCCCAGGGAAGCATGTAGCCCTGATCACTCCATCTTTGTCTTGAGGCCTGGCCTTTGACATATGCCCACCAGACACAGTTGTAATGTGTTTTCCTCTGCACTGACTTGGTCAAGGACCTAGCCCTATCTGACTGACTACAATGTTTCAACCTAACTTAGCTGCCATCTATAATAGTAAAACTAATACAAGGCTCAGTATTTTTCCTTTTAAGTTTTTATTAGCACATATTTGTAGTCCATGGTTACGTTCATCCTTAGGAGTTGGTATATGTACATAACATGTGTTAATTCTTTTTACATCCCCTTCCCACTCTTCCCTTCCAGCTATATTTTTCCCTACCTTCTTTCTCATTTTCCCTCCCTTTTTTCCCCCCGTATTATCCATCTTTTATTTACCTGTTTATGTATATTTTGGATTGCTCATATAAGAGAAACCTTGGAATATTTAAGCTTGGGTGTCATCTATTCCACTTAACATTATGGTTTCCAGGTACATCCATTTTCCTATAAATGAATCCATTTATCCTTTATGGCTGAGTAGTACTCTATTTTATATAAATACCTCATTTTCCTTATCCACTCATCTGTTGATGGACGTAATGGCTGCTTCCAAGATTTAACTATTTTTGTATTGTGCTGCTATAAACATGGGTGTTCATGAATCACTGTAATATGCATGTCTGACTCTTTGGGGAAAATTCTTAGAAGGGGAATAGCTGGGTCCACTGGAATTTCTATTTTTAGGTGTTTGAGGAATCTCCATACTGATTTTCATAGCACTTTACCCATTTACATTCTCAGCAACAGTGAAAAAGGATTCTTTTTCCCCCACAGCTTCACCAGCTTTTGTCGTTATCTGATTTCCTGATGATAGTCATTCCTTCTATACTGGCATTTCTTTAAAGAATATTTTCCAAAACAAAAATTCTGAGAATGGCAGTTTTGCATTTTTAACAAATCTGTTTAATGTCTGACTTAGGAGAAAAGAACTGGGTTTTTATTTCTTCTGCATTCTTTTAGAGTAGCACTGAATGCATAGCCTTTGAAAAATTGTACCATGTTGTAGAAGATTGAAAGTGAAAAAAGCAGATGGCCTTGTGGGGTTAGTGGGGTTTTTTTGGTTTTGGTTTTTGTGTGTGTGTGTGTGTGTGTGTGTGTATTTTGTTTGTCGGGTTTTTGTTTTTTGAGACAAGGTCTTGCCATATGCTTTAGGGTGGCTTTCAACTCACTATGTAGCCCAGGCTGGCCTGAAACTCACAGCAGTCATCCTGCCTCAGCCTTCTGGATGCTGGTATTAGGGGCTTGTGCCACTACACCCAGCTAAATGTCCTAGTATTATTAAAATAGTTTTGAAAAAACTCTCAGAGACACCCAAAAATCCCTGTACCACACTTTGAGAATTGTTGAATAATTATATGGTTATATAACCATCAAAAGAAATGTGGGCTTGATTTGTAAATCAGTAAAACTACAAGTACATTTAAAATACACATTCCCCCTACAAGTACATTTAAAGTTCACTCCCCGCTAGAGATGCCCAGTCAGTAAATCTGCATAGGCCCAAGAAACCACCTTTGGCAAGTACTACAGAAGTAAGCACTCTGAAAGTTGCAGTCTGAGAAAAACAAAAATGAAATTTGCGAGAGTATTCTGCCCTTAAATCAAAACAGCCGGTTCCTTACTTTCGAATCTCTTCATTAACAGTTTCTAGGGACTGAGGCTGTGGAGGGTTAGTAAGAGGTTTGTACCAGACACCTTTCTGACTACCAAGTTGATGAGTATCTGAACTCAGTGTTGATCACCTGTTACAGGCAGTGGCCCTTTGCCAAGGACTGAAAATGTTTATCGGCTGCCATTCATAAGCTTATCATGTTTGATCAGACACAGTGGTAAAAGAGGGACGCTGCATTAAGTCTTAGAGTATTTTCAGTGTGCTAGAGGACAGACAAAGCAAAAGAAACTCATCTAAAAGAAGGCAGTGGTGCTGAAATGCCCCTCTCTCTTGAGGGCCCGTCCTGTATTTTCTTTGTGTACTTTAAATTCTGCTTAATCAACCTCTATGCCTCTTTACCAAATAAAAAGGATGGGGAATTTAGCTAAGAGGGCTTGCTGAATAGAATGAAATTAGTCTGATGCTATAGAAAGAGTAAAATTTCCACAGGAGGATATCGGTAAGGAGGTACAAAAGAAACAAGAATTCTAAGGTGAAAAATTATTTGCACAATCAAAAGTGATAATCAAGGTTTTGTGCCAGGATAGGAAAAACTTGATTATCACTTTTGATTCTGCAAATAAGTTTATAGGAAGTTTACAGGGTTTAAGCAAAGAACAAAATAATGATAATCCGCCTCCAGATGAGGAAATTAAGACTACTAGAGAACACCAGGGCTTGTGACCAAAGACCATACTGAACTTCTGAATCCATTTATTTCTTCAGCAAGCATTTATTACACATACTTACTTGGTCTTCTCATGAATTCTCTTGTGCCAGCTGGATCTATTTTTGAGGATTATGGCACCTGACTCGAATTTTTAGCCCATCTCAAGGACAGTGAAAAGTCTTCAGCAGATTTTTAAATTGTCTTGACTTGCTTAGATTTGTATTTAGGGCCAGTTCTGAGAGGAGCAGTGTTTAGATGCATCTGAGGGGTAAGTTTGAAATTCGAGAGTCCTATTTTGTAACGGAAAAGAATGTGGTTCTAAGATAAGATAAAAAGACAGTGACCCAGGTCAGGGATAGTAAGAGCTAAAAAATATGAAGGAAGCCACATAATAGCAATGGCTTATGTTTATAATTTAACAATATCCATTCATCTTACCCTCAAAACTACCCTGTGAAGTGGTTACTACTGTATTACTAACTTTAGGCTACAGACACGAAAGCTCAGACTTCTGGAGTCCACAGCTTTACCCAGGGATCAGGTAGATAACTCTAGCGCCCATTCTCCTTAACTGCATAATCCCATAATTTTGTATTTCAATGCCAAAATAATTGTGGGCTACTATCTTATGCATATGCTAGACAAGATATAAGGACAAGAGTGAGTCATTCTATTTTAGATTTCTGAGCGTCAGATGGTAGGTAGGGTACGTTTCAGATTATAGAGAAAAAGTTAGGGGTAGAGAGATTGTAAGTCTAAACCTGTTTCGTGAGTATTTTTTTCTTTTGCCTCTACCAGCTTATTCAGCAAATGTTTGGGGCAAAAACACAAAAGCTGCAGGTACTGTACAATGAAAATAATCTTGGATATAGAGCAAAGTTCAAATAAAGATAAGTATAGATGATAAACCTGTATGTGGCATTGAGTATGGTAGCACACACCTGTGATCCCAGCACTTGGGAAGCTGAGACAAGAGAATCGAGTCCAAAGCAGCCCTGGACCTCACAGTGAATTTTAAGCTGGCCAGGGTTACATAGTGAGTGAGACCCTGTCTCCAAAAACGTGTATGGAAATGCCTCTCAGAATGATGATTTCTCTTTGAAAATGGCTTTTTTGTGTTACAGACCCCTATAACACTGCTTTGCAATAAGCAGAACAACTCTGTTCTTTGCAAAAGATGACTCATGCTAACAATCTGTGCTTCATTTGTTGCTCTCCTCCTGGCCAATTCAGAATTCCAGTTTGTCAATTGGCGTGCCAGTTCGTAGGAGCTCTGCTCCATTCCAAGTGTAACCGTGCCGGCAGAGAAGGGTAGTTGAGCGGCAAATACAGCCTGGAACACATTTCATTATGGGGAGCGAAGCATTAATATCCCAGTATAATTGGAGCAAAACACTACCATCTGGGCATCAGTGTTTTTCCCCTCTGAGATATCTGAGAACCGTTTCAGCAAACAGCAATTTTCTCAGCCAACTTAATATTGAGCCACCAGAACGGAAATCAGCCACACTACTCCTTTATTTACTTATGTTGAGAATTGGAACTGAGTGGAAATATTTCTTCTCTCAGAAGTTGGCAGGAATAGCAGCAAGGCAATCTGTTAGGGATGACAGCTACAAGCTCTTAGCTTTCTCTCCCTTTTGAAAAATACAGTCGATGTTCAGAGTTGTTTCCTAGAGTAAAATCATTTACACATCTGATTATTCATGATCCTAGTAAAGCTTTCATTCTACATACCAAAAAGATAAGAATTAGTCTCACTAAACTTGAGTGTGACATCTACCTGTTACACTCTTAGTAATGATGAAGAAAAGTAATATAAAATTCTACCAGGTAACTTCATCTGCAAGCAAAATATAGCCCTTTTTGTTTATAGGAAGGTGGTACTTGATTTTCCCTTTTGAACTCTCTTCAGCTTCAAATGTCAGTTGCTACATTGCAAATAACAGGCCTGATGTTATAGAAAATCCCAAACTTAAAAGAAGATTGCATTCCTAAAATTCATAACTCACTCCCTTGTCTTTTGCATTGCCTTACACTTCAGTGCTCCTTACACTGTCTTGTACAGTCAGTTGTTGTTGCCTCTGTCTTCTAGCTAGCTGGTGAAGTCCTGAGTATCTAGGGTAGCATCTTACTTGAGCATCCCTTGCAGCAGATAGGCCCTCATCCACACAAGAAGCGTCCCTGATTTAACTGATGTTTTAAGGTCAGGATAGAGGGAGTAGAATGTTAATAGTTATTCAGTTCTGTCAGTGCTGCGAGAGGGGAAGGAAAAGGAATTATCCTTGTCAATACAGGTTTTGTAAGCAGCAGAAATTCGTTCAAGCTAACTTAAAGAAGATTTAATACAAGGCGGTAAATCAAGGGCACCCTGATCCTACAATGACTTCCTTCCCTTGGTCTCCTGTTGCTTTTGTCTCTCTGGATACACACCTTTGCTGGTGTTTTCTCTCCAGCTTGTGCCGCTCAGTCACTCTCATTAGATGCTGTGTGTGTTCAGATGCCCCGGTACACATGTGGGGTACCTGCACAAGGACTTATTTCTCTCCTGACATAAAATCAGTGTATCAAGCTACTTCTGCCACCTCAAGCTAAGGAGCAGTTCGGGGTGTTCATAGTGTTTTCTAGACCCAGTCTTGTAGGCGCCTGTGAACTTCTGTAGAGGCAAATGGCTGAGTCTATGTTTAGAACAGGAACTGCAAATCTGGCCACAGGAGCAGTTTGCTTACCACGCCCAGTGTGAAAGGAGAAGTGCTGGAGACGAATGAAGATGAGGATTGCAGCCACAGTTCAGTTACTTTTGCTGAGCTTCCTCTTTTTCCTCCTTAACCATTCCCCCATTTGCTTCCTTGTTTGCATATATTCGGTGTTCATTTTTGTTTTAACTCTGAATAAAATTAAGGATGTTTACTTCTTCAGGAAAAGAAAGATGAATCATTGAAGCTAAAGAGCTGAATTATGTCAGAATCCAGAGCAACATGTGTCCTTCTGTCCTTTGTGCCCCTCCTTCCTTCTCTTTTACCACCCCCTTCCCTGTCTACATCTGTTGCCTTTGTTCTAAGCTTCTCCTTGCACACGTCCCAGACCTGACTCCCTAAGCCTTTGTGTGCCTCCTGTTCCTCAAATGACCCCAGACAACATGTGTCTCAATTCTAAATGCCAGAAACACAGATTCTGATTAACTTGGTTAGGTAATGGATTGGCTTCCTCCTGGGCCTAAGTAGATAGAAGTAAGAATTGAAACAGAGAGCCTTAAATTGTGTAGATCACAAAGTAGATAGAGGTAAGAATTAAAATAGAGAGCCTTAAATTGTGTAGTTCTCTGTCTAGAACTCAGGATACATAACAACAATACAATATCATGGTTAGGACATAAGTCAGTTTACACTGGCTGTCTGATGCATACTGTTGCAAAATATTTGTAGTGAAAAAGGAAAAAGTTGACGTTTTAAAGATTGAAATCATATAAAGGTGCCCTGAAACACAAGATTTTTAGGGGTTTACGTGGTATGCCAAATAAAAGTGCTATGTAACAGTATGATGAATATATTTTAACACTGAGAGAACTATCAATGGTAACAATATTCAGTGACTACTACTGCTAAACTTCATGTTTTACATGTACTAGCTCATAAGATTTTACAATGTCCTACATGAACAAATACTATAATTTTCCCACTCTAAAGATAAGGAGACTGAGGCACAGGGAATTACAAAGTGATTACAAAAGTTATGGAGCCAGTTAAGAGTCCCAGAATTCAAATCCAGGAAATCTGTCTCCAGAGCCTGTGCTCTAAACCTAAGTGCCCCTGGGCCTTTCTCAGAAACTTGGTTAGACTTTCACAGAGTAATCTGAATCCAAAGTGGACTGTGATTGACTAGTTTTTTCTTTCTGCAAGTGTACAGTATGGAACACCAATGGCCAGGACCATTGTAGAGGAAACCAGGATCTGTATTGACAGCCCCTGGATAACAGAACATGGACCCACTGCCCAGAATTACCCAGAGACCTAATTAGAAGCCTTAAATTCTAAAGACCAGGCCCAAAAGTTCTCAGTAGGCCTTGGGTGGGACCCAAGAATCCATATTTTAGTGAGTTCTCCAGATAATCAAGATATTCAGCCTGGTTTGGAAATTCAGACTAAGGTGAACTTCAATTCCCAATATTATCTTCCAGGACAAGATGATAAATGAAGATTTTAGGGATTGACAGTTTGAAGAATGTCTTTCGGTAGGTGCCTATATGGTCTTTGGAGATCTTTAGCATTGTTTTTGTCTTAGAAAATAAAATAGGTACTAGTAAACATAGGTCATTTTGAATATTGGTAATATTTCATGGCTATTGAGTTAATACAGATCCACTTCCTGTTATAATCAAATGTAAACTATCTAGTGTGTACTATTTATGACATGTAGCAATCAAAAGTAGTCTCTGGTTAAAGGACTCCTGGGTCAGAGGGGTAGCCTGCTGAGCACTACAGAGCAGCACGTGCTTCAGCCCGTGAATAATACACAAGGTGAATGCCCAGGGGTCAGGGAGAAGCCTTCTGTACCCTGGCGTGTGGAGAAAGAGATAAGTTTTGAAAGGAGGCTCAGGAATTACCTTGGGAGGAGAGTCCACACGGCAGGGGTGCTATGCCAGTCCTCTCTGCAAGGACGCACTTGCCCAGGACCCCTCTCCTGGGGGCTTTTGGTTCCCTCAATGCTCCTGAATCTCAGAACAAGGAAAATGAGCCTGTTTCTTCTACTTCCAGCACCTTTAGTACTAGCTGACTTAATCCTGAGGGTCATGACTGTGCCCACTATGGGCCACTGATCTTCAGAGCCGCTCAGTTCTTCTACTTTTTCTTCTTAGACAGGTGTCTTCTTTACTCACTATAGTTTTCACAGTCAGTCTCTGATTTTTCCCTTAGCCTATCCTGTTCCCCTTCAGAATCAGGAATCAAATCTAGCATTCTCTGACCACCTAAGAGTAGTTAAAAGAGACCCACTTGTCACTGCTTCAACTTGTAGGTCTTTGCCTGAATGTCCTCCAACCTGTGAGCTCTGCTTTTTTCCCTGTGCCCTGGCTCTCCATCTGGAGCATTTGTACTCTTGATCCCTGTGTATCCTTCAAGTCCTGCTGCACAGCTTTCTCAGAGACCCTTTCTAGAATAAGGTTCAGTCCATGCCACATCGATCTGTAGCATCCTATATTTTCCCCTGGCAGCACTGTGCATATTTTATATGTTAGTTTCTGAGTCCCTAACCAGACCGAGCTCTGTGAAGACAGTTGATGTCAGGGGAACAGCGGGTTGGCTCAGTAGGTACTGCTGAAGAGAGGAAAATGTAGACCTCTAGTCTAAAACTCAGTGATGGGAAGAGGCAGGGAGGTGGGGGGTGGCAGGATAGGAGTGAAGTAGTATTAGAATAAACCACAGTCATGGAGAGTTTTACATTTTGTTTGTTTTTCACATTTTCCCTCAAAGAGAGCAGGCCTCCATCCCATAGCCTTGAACAAGTTACCTGAGAGTTAATAGATCGGTTTTGCTCTCATTATACTTACATGTACTGTTACTTTTATCCACAGAAGTGATGCAGTTTTGTTTCTCTTTAAATAGGTGAGAATAAAATAATGAGTTGATTTAAAGGAATAAATGGCAATAATTTGTCCCAGCTATAGCAAAAAAAGAAATATATGACAGTGACATGAGTGAAATTTGGAAAATACTATGTGTTCAAAGCCATAGAAACTGCTTGTCAAAGTCCTGGGGAAGCCTGGTGTACTATTCCTGCACATTGGCATAGCCTGCTAATCCTGAGAAACACTAGCCTAAAATAAAGAACAAAATTAAGTGTAGTCTATAGTGAAAAAGATTTTGTTGCACCCCTAGCAGAGAGACTAGTGTATGACTTTGAGTCAATAAATGTTATTTCTTAGGTTTTTGCCTATCACTACTTCCTACAAAAGAAATCAGGTTCTAATCTGGATTTCCCAATTAATTTCCAGCATAATCTTAAAGAGGAAGTCGCTGTGAAGTTTATAGACTAGATTAAATCATTTACTAACTGTCTTCTAATGTCCAAGTTTTTGTTTCCTTCAGTATTATTTTAGTCAAGTTTTTTTAAAAAACGGGAATAAACATGTGTCCAATCTGTTGTGTAAAGCCAAAGTCTAAAATGTTTTGTTTTACTGTAATCTATTCTTAAATTTTAAAGATTTAGAAGACTACTTGTTGTCATTATTCAACCAGCCTTTCAAAGGCTAAGGAAAATTAAATGACATTTACAACTTCTTATAATTCAGGCTTTGAGGAGTTTAATGGCAAAATACAATGATCCATTGCTTTTTATGTTCTGTGATCAAACAGCTTTCATGTGAGTATAAAAGAGAGTAAATGTCATTTCCAAAACTAATTATCTTGGGCCTTTACATGACATAAAACCAGGAATTTCAACCCCTATTTTATAGAAGTATAAATTGAATTTTTTCTTTTGAGAGTCAGGGATTTAAAAGGAAAACCAAATGAGCAAGAAGATAATTATAAACTCTTAAACTCTTTAGACTGGACTTTTATTTTGCCTTTTTTATTTATGATACTTTGCTCTTCTTTTAAGAGTGTCTAATAATCTTTCCCTTTAGTTTTATTTTTGCATTTCTATCAAATGTACACTTAAGATGTCAGCTTTTCTCTTAGCTAATTTTACTAGATTTTGAGTTAGATAGTTGATACTCTTACAAAAACTGTTATGTATTGTATTTTGGCTCTTAATGTTGAAGGAACCATTATAGGAAAATTTAACACTTTTTCCCAGAAAGAAGGCTCCAAAAGCCAGCATTTCTACTTACATATATTCTTTTAAAGCAGTTTTCTTTCTGATAATTAAGGCTAAAATCACTATGTTAAATATCCTTGCATTATTTATATTTAACATATATATGTACTTGAATTATAGAAATTTTGAGTTCCATAATTATGATTATGATTTACCAGTTGATTTACATTTTTGATAGAACAACGGATGGTAATGTTGCAGGTTGAAATAAAAGATCATTAAGCTAAATATTTTAGCCTTCATTGGCTCCCTGTAGCATAGAATTTGTCAGAGTGAAATAGGATGATAGCATTTCAGGATTTTCCTTCGAGATTTTCTCATCTAGTTCCTCATTTGACAGGTTCGAGGAAGCAGAAGCCCAGAGAGAATGCTGCTTGCCAAGGCCATACAGCTAGTTAGCAGCAAACTAGGACCAGAATCTAAGTCTGCGCTTCCCTAATTCTGTGCTTTTTCTACCATCTCTGTGTGAGATTTTTAAGTGGTGTCTCTAATCACTCCCTGATGTCAGCACCAGTTATTTTAAACAATTTCTCATCTTCTTATTTCTTTTACATACAGAGTTTTACCCCATTGTGGGTCTCAGCTGATTAAATGTTATATTTGGCTTTCTTTTAGGTTGGTCTCCACTCAACTTTTTAATCGTGAGGACTTCAGAATACTCTTGGATCTGCCTACCACTCTTTTAGAAAACTTCACCGCACAGTAAATCCCCCAGTGTGCTCTTGTCATAGCAAAGTGGCTTTTCAGTTTTCCAAGGCTAAATAAGATTTTTTTTCTCATTATCCCATGAAGCCATATTGTTGCTTCTTCACTGTAGTGGTGATTGTTACCGTGCCAGCTGCTTTTGTTTTGGAAGATGCGGACTTCACCCAGGTTACCCCGCTGGGGGCAGATCAGAGTTCTTCCAGACCGTCAGCAGGTTCCCACTCAGGCAGTGATGTCATCATAGCCAAAGAAGGTGCTAGCGTTTCACTTGAATGTCTTCTCACGGTTGCTCGCTATGAAGATGTCCATTGGAACAACTCCAAGGGACAATACCTGGATGGCAAAGGTAATTGCATCAGGGTAAAATTACTCAAGATTACTCATTTCCTCTTCTTTGTTTTTGACTATTTAGCACAAAATCTCTAAGATGAGATGCCAGATTTACATGTCTTAAAACTTTGGAAAGGCTTGGAGTGTTTTATTCTTATCAAAAAGAACAAAGTAATTATAATTATTTAACCAGAAGAAAAACTAATGAATATAAACATAATAAGTGTTCCCATGGTGATGGCGAGCATCCTGTTGATGAGTTGGTTTCTTCACTGAGAGTAATAGGCCAGATATAGCTGTGCAGACAGTACACAGTACAATTCCAGGGAAACGTACAGTGCAGTGGCCCTGTAAAAGGGCCTAGAAGTTTTGCCTGGACTGAAGAGAACAGAAGAATTTTTGCTTTTAAATGAATTTATATGAATGATAGAAGAAGTCCAGAATGTGTTTTAAAATGAGTCAGGTGGTCCTTTGGTATCCTGGGGGATTGGTTTTAGGATTTTCTACAAATAAATAGTTGATCAAGTCTCTTAAATAAAATGGTAAAACATCTGCATCAAACCGACTTACGTCCTCCCATATGCTACAGTCAGTCGACTCTAGTTTACTAACATACCTAAGAGTGTAAATGCTATGTAAATAGTTGTGTATTATATAAATGACCACAGGAAAAGTGTACACCTGCAGTAAAGATGCAAATATTTTCCCCAAATACTTTCATTTTGAAGTTAGTTGAATCTGAAGATGTAGAACCCTTGGATACTAAAGGCCTGCTATATAAATCTGCATAAAACTCAAGTCCCTTGAGCATTAGAAGTGTACTGGAGATTCTGTAGCCTTTCCAGCCCTTTCTTCTTCTGTTCTGTACCTTAATTTACTTAAAAGCAGGGAAGATTCTCTTGTACTTTTTGTTTCTCAATCTTTACAAAAAATCATATAAACATAATGATAATGCAATTGAAGACTCCTTTTTGACAGGTTTTTATATAATTTTGCTATCAATGGACCTGTTAACATGCATCTTAATCCAGACTACTAACTCCTTAGCCAAAATTCTGTTAGAAAGATTTTTTTGAGTTAGCGAGTATTTTTAGAAACAAATCACCATGAAAAGCCAGACAATTAAATTCTAAGATCCCCACAAATTAAACCTTGAGAAAAGGACATCTTATCTTTTTTTCCTAAAAAGATAGTCTAACCTGAAATTAAAGGATATTGGTTTTCATATTAAGGTGGAAAATAGAATGGAGGTAGGTAATATTTCCTTCAGAAGTATGTGTTTGGGGCTGGGGATTTAGCTCAGCGGCATAAGCACCTGCCTTGCAAGCAGGCAGGCGGTCATGAGTTCAATTCCCAGTACCGATAAAAAAATAAAAATAAAAAAAATTTTTAAGAAAAGAAATATGTGTATACACTACAGGCTTCATCTGAAGCTCAGTGGTGAATCACTTTTTTAGTGTGCGTGAGGCCTTGGATTCAAGTTCCAGGACTGCAAACAAATAAGAACTTACGTAAGTGTGATATGCATACACTAAATAGTTTAACTTTCCAGACTAAAAACTGTTTAGGCACTTAAAGAGATTGTTAGGAAAGCAGTATTTTAAATGTTTACTAAAAATACAGATCTACCTGGGGATTTAGCCCAGTGGCATAAGCACCTGCCTGACAAGCGTGAGGTCATGAGCTCAATCCCCAGTACAAAAAAAAAAAAAAAAAAAAAATCATCAAAAATACAGACCTATTAAATCATGATATCTAGACTGGTGCTGAGAATGTATTTTGAACATGATTTAAGGTTCTGTATTTGGGCTCACTGAACTAGACTTCAGTCTCCTCGAGGCTGTAGGAGATAGTAAACAGACACATCTGAGACTTGAATTATTCAGTGTGATTATTGTAGACTGACTGCATAAACAAAGCCTTAGGTTAGGACAGAACCAGCCAAGTGGAATGGCAGTTTCATTTTCCCATTTTCTCTTTACTTTAGAAACCACTAACATCTATCATTGATGCTTTCAGCAGCAGCTCTGGAAAATTGTATTAAATTTTATGAATCTCAAGTGAGAGGAGTTTAAAGAGCATGTCATTCTAGTGTAAGGTTCATAAATCTTGAGCTATTATCAGCAAGTGAGCTCCAGAGTTTAGACTGTGGTCGTAGTACAGCAGTTGATTAATGTAGTCCATGCAGTTCATCATGCCTTGGATTCAAAGGGCGTCCCTTGCATAGCTTCAAGTTCATATAGCAGAAACCTAGGGAATGATAGCTGTGTTCCTAGCTAGTTTCTTCCTTGTGCGCCTTAGAGAAGTGATGACTCCTGAAAATATAGCTGTAGAATTTAGATCAGTTTGGATGATGATAAAAATAGGCTTACCAATTTGTATGGCACTAAAAGAATCCAGAACCATACAATCTTGGAATGAAAAGTCTTGAAAGACTAGGCTATCAGATGATACCTAACAAGTATTCACACAACCTCCTCTGGGACATCGCTGCTAATCACTGGGACACATAGCCACAACCCAAAGTAGCTCATCAATTCCATCTTTGAGCTGCCTTCATAATTAATGCACAGAATATTCTGGGAATTTGCCATGAAGGTAAGAAATGCACAGCGGAGCCATGTTACTGAAGAATGTTGAAGCAAGGTGGGTATTCAGTGTGCTTTGCTTTCTCATAGACTTTTGTACTTTGCATATCTGGTCCCTGAATAAAGATACCTTCATGTGTGGAGAAGAGGCAGGATGTTTAATGTTTAAAGTAGAGGAGTAGGCATTTTACGGGCAACTTGATTCTCTTTGCCATTTACCCTGACGTATGAGACACATATGTTGGCAGAAAATCAAGATATCATCAACACCTTTCCTAACAAAGGAAATTAATGTATGCAAAGCATGCCAGATTAGCACATTAATAATTGAACAAATACATCAATTTGCTAGGTTTTTTTAAAAAAAATAACTTTTGTATCTTATCATATACATTCATTATGGAAAATGAGTGAGCACAGTTAAAAAGAAAGTATTATTTATAACCCACAACCCATGAAACAATTCTTATATTTCTGAGGCATATCCTTCTAGTGTATGAGAAGCATGTAGGTAGCAGTTACAGTGCCAGTGCATATTGTATGATGAAAAAATACAGTGATTGTTTTAAAATTTATTGCACTAAAAGACATGGCTATTAATCCCCCACAAAATAGTCCCCCTCACTTTAAACACACCTATCCCATTATTCTTGCCACTTTCTGAAGCAGTTCTGGAAGCCCTGTTTTGTTGGGTATCTTTAGTTGTGCTTTCATGACACCCTTGGTGTCCTGAATTGGTTCAAAACTTTTACCTTTCATGGTCATTTTGACTTTTGGCAAGAGCCAGAAGTTTCCTGGTACCAGATCTGGTGAATAAGGTGGGTGAGGATACACTATAATGCTTTTATTTGACAGAAATTGCTGTAAGTGTAAACTCTAAAGTGTAAACTGTAAACTCAGAAAGTGATAAGAAAGATGGGATAAGTTGAAAGAAGGCAGTTTTTCAAAGGGAATTGATGGCCATGTGACTGTTACTGTAATAAACATTAAATTTAAACATTCCTCATATTTTTGAGCATACCAGTAATACAAACATTTACTTAACTAGTCACCTGATACCTTTTAGACATACTCTGTCTCCCCAAAAGATACTTTTATTTCTAGCAAAAAGAAGAAAATGGTGGCAGTTATTAGTGTCAAAAGAAGATCCTGATTTCTTTGTTAAGTTCCAAGCTAATTATATTCAGATTATGGACAGAACAGTCTGCCATGTTTCACATAATTCAAACAAACAGTAGAATCTAACTAGTGAAGTAAAGTGCTTTCGTGAAGAGGTGGAATATTGATAAGGTGGTTGACATATTTAGTAATAATATTCATTATGCTATAATTTTTTTCATGTCTGTTGGATTATCAGGTGGAAAATGGTTGGTTTCTGATAACTTCCTGAATATCACCAACGTAGCCTTTGATGACCGTGGGCTCTATACATGTTTTGTCATGTCTCCGGTTAATGCCTCCTACTCTGTCACCCTACGCGTTATTTTCACCTCGGGAGACATGAGTGTCTACTATATGATTGTTTGCCTGATTGCCTTTACAATCACTCTCATCTTGAATGTCACACGGCTGTGCATGATGAGCAGCCATCTTCGGAAGACAGAGAAGGCCATCAATGAATTCTTCAGAACTGAAGGGGCTGAGAAACTCCAGAAGGCCTTTGAGATTGCAAAACGCATTCCCATCATCACCTCAGCCAAGACTCTGGAGCTGGCTAAAGTCACTCAATTTAAGACCATGGAGTTTGCTCGTTATATTGAAGAACTGGCAAGAAGCGTCCCTCTTCCACCCCTTATTCTAAATTGTCGGGCCTTTGTTGAGGAGATGTTTGAGGCTGTGCGAGTGAACGACCCTGATGACATGGGCGAAAGAATTAAAGAAAGACCTGCCTTGGATGCTCGAGGTGGCATCTATGTCATCAACCCAGAGATGGGGCGGAGTAATTCACCAGGAGGAGATTCAGATGATGGTTCTCTGAATGAACAAGGCCAAGAAATAGCAGTTCAGGTTTCTGTCCACCTTCAGTCAGAGACCAAAAGTATTGACACAGATTCTCAAGACAGCAGTCATTTCAGTCCACCCGATGATACAGGATCTGTGAAATCCAGCTCTTAACTACAAAGATGGAGCAGGTGAAAACTGCCAGCTCTGAGCTATCCCAGCCCCTGCAAAAACAGCTCTCAGGAAGGGAACTTGTTTTGTGGAGGAGACACTATTTTTACCAAAAGATGACTGGAGGTTTTTCCCCTTTGATGTTAAACACATCAGAACATAAGTTGCCAAATTCTTTGTGAAAACGCAGCAGTTTCCCCATTAGTTGTCAGCCCTTTTCCTTCAAGTTGCTTAAATGATGCATGCTAAGACGTAAAGGAGCCTAAGATATAAACACGATGGGGCAAATATTGAACTAAGAGTCCTGTGGCTTCTCTTCTCGTCACAGTTCTTCTGTTGATCAGATGTGATTCTTATTTTGAAGCCACATTTTTCCCATCAGTAAGATAAAGAGATTTGCACTTGATGAAATTCTGTTACCTTTACAGATGAAAATCTACAGCACATTTCTAGCTAAATATTGCCCTAAACATTTGGTTTCTTCTTTTTGGAAAGAACCAACTGAGACTTCATTCTGTGGTCTGGATTCTTACACCAGGGCCATACTACACAGGAGTGTAGGTATTTTTCAGATGTCCTTCCATGTGGAATGCACAATTTCATGTGCTAGATTAACTCTTTTCAGTGTAGCACTTGACTACATTGTTACATAGATGTTAGGGAGCTGACTGCTCATTAATAATCTGCTTTCCATGAGTGAATTGATCCTTCTTGGGATACATCATTTAGTTCACCAAAGCTGGCAGTCATTTCCCAACTGACCTCCAAAAGTGAGCAGTCTATTCCTAAAGAAAAGTATCTTCAAGGCTTCTAGAATAAGAACAATGTCAAATTGTCTGTCTCTGGTAGATTATGGATGCTGATATTTCTGTTAAGAATTTCTCAGGCTCTCCCTTTTTAAAGTACTAGACTCTACAAGTGGGTTCTGTATCTGAGATCTCATTCTAGGATAAAACCGAGAACTGCACATTCCTCTTTAGACCTCGGTCAATATCCTTTCCCTCTGTGATCTTAACTATGGTGCTAAAGGTTGCATGTCTCCTTATCTCACTTGTTCTCTCAACATTTTATTTTTTATGTTTTTATTTTTGAGTACTTCAGATGTATAGTTTTGAGCTAGGGCTGCTTTTGTGTCCTGACAAATAATTACCTGAAAATAAGGTTTAATGATTGTGTTTGGTGCGTTTCTACATTAAAATACACTCACACAGATAATCTAGACATAAAATAGGAGGAAAATGATGGATGATTCCACCTGGTTTGACTCTGTATAATAAACACTTAGGATGGCATTTCTTGCCTGGCTGAGACCTGATATAATGGAATTGTAAATACACTTCAGAATAATTTCTTTAGCTACAGGAAGCTTGGTGCCATATAATTTTAAGAACTTTGGCAGTGGAATTGCATTTTATGCTTCGCATTTCTTCGTTTGGTTTCTGGTTATTGAAGCATTACTTGAACTAGCGGATCCTGAGGAAAATGTTCAGAGGAAGTTTATCAGGATTTTAATTTAAGGTTTCAAACAGAAGAAGACAGGAAATTCAGAATGACGAGTGGAACTCATGCCTCCTTTTGTCCAGGCTTATCAGAAGTAATACATCTGTTTTAGACAGTATGAAAGAATCAATATGCAGCTTTATCAGATGGCTTTACAGATAGAGATGATAATGCTGCCTTTTCTGTCTCTCAGGCTGTTTCCATGGAAACCTCCAAGGCAAAACAAAAGCTACCAATCATTTAGCCAAAGCTTGCCTTGGCTTAAGATATGTATTTCTTCAAGGAAAATTGTTTTCATACATTTGGCTATGAGAGCAAAGGCTCTTGAACATATCGTAGTTATAGAATATTTTTTCTCTTCCCGCAGTGTTTCTCTTGAAAAATTAAAAATTTCAAATCTCTTGTATGGGATCATTCTCCAGATCCTCAGATGGTACAGCAGTCCTATCCTAATATAGTAGGTTTAGAGTCATTTCTTAGAATGTAGCCTGTTATGTTAAAGATAGTGGTTTTACACCACATGTTCTCAGAAGGGATATTAGTGTTTAGAAACCTTAGGTAGACACATTTAAAGATCAAAGTCCTGAGAAATAGAACTTTGGAAAAGCACAGGAAGTACTGAAAAAGCATTTTATAAGCTTGCACAATATGATATAGTAAAGTATAGACTGGCTACTGAAGTGTATCCTAGATAAATTATTTCAGAAACATAATGGTAGCCTAACTGGTAGCCAAAGTAACTGGTTTAATTTGAATCTTGCTGGTTATGGTCCCATGCAGTAGGACAAAATATAACAGAGGTTACAGGTGAAGTGACCCACACCTACAAGCACTTGTATAATCCCAGTACTTGGGAGGCTGAGACAAGAAGATTGAGTTCAAGGCCAGCCTAGGCTACCTAGTGAATGAGACCCTGTCTCAAAAAATGCACAAAAAATTAATGGGAGTTGGCACTACTTTATAAGGCTAGTTTTCAAGAGGAATAAAACTACACATTAGTATTTTTTGTATCTAATAAAATATCTATAATTAGCAGTCTTACACTTTTTGTAAATTCCTTAACCTTTAGAACTTCAACTACTGTCTAAAAGTGTTGACAGTTACTGTGGTATAATTATCTTTTTGTCTTACCAAATTTTAGTTATTTTTTAAAAAGCCTTCACCTAACCAAATGTACTTATAATCCTTTTGTCATCTCATTTGTAAATTTTGTACTGTAGTGAAATAAATTTCCAGAAAGTGGGTGGCACACATCTTTACAGATTCCTTATCTGCTGCATCC
Organism: Hydrochoerus hydrochaeris; assembly: GCA_004027455.1. Taxonomy (NCBI): domain Eukaryota; kingdom Metazoa; phylum Chordata; class Mammalia; order Rodentia; family Hydrochaeridae; genus Hydrochoerus; species Hydrochoerus hydrochaeris. Next base: position 270,247 of record PVLA01001250.1, read on the forward strand.
AGATGGACAGGTGTCCTTTGAGTTGATACCCCACCTGTGTCTATAGGTGATTCGATGATCACCTGTCCTCAGAACTGCATCTGTTTTGATGGGTGGATTTGTGAGTCAGGCCCAGGGAGCATTTGTGCTTCCCTCCCACTACCTGGATGCAGATATCTTTAAGGTCACTGACCCAGAACACTTGTGAGAAGGCTCCTGGCTGCTGCTTTGCCTCACTTAAACATCTGTTTTGAAGTCAGAGCACTGTCTGCATGCTGCTTTCTCTTCACTCCTCCAGCCACAGTGAACCCCTTGTTCCAGTCCTCTTATACCCGCATGTAGCTTCAACCCTATATCAAACTTGGGTGGATCCCAGGTTGGCACAGGAGTGCTGCATGCGTTTGTCAAGCCCAGCTAGTCATAGGTGCTAGTCTTGTCTCCTCACACCAGCGACTGTAACTTAAGTGTGTTGCATCTCCCGAGTCACCAGTAAGAATGCAGTCTTTTCTCGTCTAAACCAGAATGTTAAAAAAATTCTTACCTTTATACAAAGACTTCTAGGTTCTTGTTAACATACTTCAGAAAAGTACATTGAGTACTATTTGATATGGTTCTTATGATGTTTAAGCGACCACATTTTAATAAACATTTGAATTGTGTCCTTTTTTTTTGTTTTTAGAAAAAAGTCATACTTGAATGTAATTTGTTAAAGGTTCAATGGAGTATATTTCATTTGCCTGAAATCTTTTACAGGGTTTATTTCATTTTTATGTGCAATTGGATTGGATGTTAATGATTTTTAAACAGGAATAAATTTGAATTCAACTTGAGCTTCCACCGTGCTATCCACTTCAATGTTATACATGTTTACTAAGCATCTGTATGTTTTTGCTGCAATGAGCCATACTGAGGTGATTATCCTGCCTACAACAAGCCTGCACAAACAGACTATGCTCCTTGACCCAAACTACAATTTCCACTTCTGAAGTGAAGCATTCCTGGCAAAGACCGGAGCTTCAGCAAAGGCCTAGAGATAAGAGGATTCGGCACATATTTGGGAAGAGCATGTCATTAGTGTATATAGTGTATAATCCTGGGCAGGTGGGCAAGGGAAACATAGCAGAAGCAAGTGAAATGTGCAGCCTCGTAGGCATGGAAAGTGGTGACTGGCAGGTAGTATAAAAAAGCACAGGATCTTGGGAGAAAGACAAAGGGACCAGGTGGAATGTGTGACTCACAAGAGAAATATCATAGGGTCCTTGGAATGAAAATCCATCCTGTCTTTCAGTGGCAAAAGACTGTTAAATGCAAACGTCCTGTTAAACATCTTGTTAAATGTCCTGATTCCACTACTAGCCTTGTAATTATGGATCTGTGACTCAGCCCCTCCGGGCTTCTAGAAAATGGAGTTGATAAAACCTACTTCATAGAGTCAACATTAGGCATGTAAGAAAACACGGTTGGCTGTGTCATGCCATGCAGTATAGAGGCGTGTACTGCAGCCAGTGTGTCGGCTGTGTTAGCAGCCATGTGTCCAACTGATGAGTGGTTACGTTTTTAATCAACTAAAAAATCCTGCACATGCATTGCTCTGTATATCACAGGATCATAACAATGGCTTACTCAATGTCTCAGTTAATTTTCTGATTGGTGAGATGAAATGCCTGACACCCAGAGTAAAAGGAGGAAAGGTTTATTTAGTTCAGTTTGTAGACATTTCAGTCCTTGATTGACTGGTGCCTTGCAGGGTGGCTTGGCAGAGAGCCAATACAGAGAACAATTCATGGCACCCTCAAGATAGCAAAAGCAACAAGGACCCTTAACAGCATCTTTCTGCCCCTCTTATATACTCCATCTAGGCTACAGGGATTAGAATGGTGCTAAAAAAAAGATCAATGGACAGATTCAGTCATCACAGACCCTTAGCCCCAGCACTGGACCATGAATCTATCATATACTCTAGATCAAGCCACTTCTAACTCCACTGGAGTCAGAAAAGCCTCACCCACGGGCGTTGTGCTGAGACCCAGATGACAAAGGAGTAGGAGGAGGTGCACTCAGGCAAAGGGACAAGCAGTGGCAAGGTTGGTCTGTGGAGGGAGACAGAGCACACAGGAGCCAGATAGGCAGCTGTTTTTGGCTGATCTTGGAAGTGCATTTCTTAGAAGAAAAGCTGAATGCACCTGATTTGGAAATAGAGATTAACATAGTTAAGGGGGAAATTTTGACCATCCAATAGTATTCTTAGTTTGTTTGGTTTTTTTTCTGAAGTCATCTGCAGCTAAAAAACAATTGCACTAATTTTCTTTAAGCAATTTAACACCTTCAGAGCCCCTTAAGTCCCAGTCATGTTCTCGAGTTTTCATGTTTTTGCTGCAACTTATTTGATAGGGAATATATATGTGTGTGTGTAAATAGGCATATGTCACTCCATCTACCTCGAGGATATGTGGTTGCTGCCATCATGTTTATGTTTCCAGATAGTTGGGAAAACTGTGCATAAGGGAGGACTCAGGTGTCTTGAATGATGATTAGTCAGCCCTCCAGGGGCCCTCTTTAGACAGAAGAGCCACCGTGAACAGTTTGGTCCTAAGCAGGCAGGAATTGTCTCTGGAGGAACTCCCTCTTCAACATAGTTTTATGGTCTGAATTTTGTTGTTTTTTGAGGAACTGCAGACAGACCATTCCTAAAGCTACTCTCCTCACAGCCCCCTTGAGCTTCGGAATACCTCAGGCCAGTGATGGCAACCTTTCAGAGCTCTCAGTGATAACAAATAGCACACACTGCACACGTGCCATAGGTTGCCACCACTGCAGGCCATTCCTATTACAGAGTCAGTTTCAAAAAAAGGGACACAATCTAGGGGCACTGCCTTATGTAAAACCAGAGATGATCTCTGCTGTTTGGTTACTCACAGCCTGTAGAAAGATCCAATTCACACAGTCATCAAGGGTTGTCTTAGTCACTTGTCACTGGGACAAAATACCTGACACCTGCAACTTAGAGGTTTATTTTGACTCAGTTTTTAGTTCACAGTCAGCTGGCTCCAAAGCAGGAACAGCATGACAGATGGGCATGGCGGATGAAAATCTACTCACCTCATGGTGACCAGGAAACAAAAAAAAGGGAGGAGCCGAGGAGGTAGATACACCCTTCCTCCATCACATCCCCAGGGACCAGTTTTTAATCAGGCCCCACCCCTCAACAGCAAGTCAGCAATGAACTCACCAGTGGACCAATCCATCGATGAGTATGATATCCCCAGTTATCCAGTCATTTCCAGAGTCCAGCCTCTGAACACGTGAAGCTTTTGGGGCACTCCCCATATCTAAATTGTAATAAGGGTAGACAGTTAAAAATTGAGGTGTATGCTAAAGAAAGTGTTATATGAAAATCTAGATCAGAAGACCCTGATCTAATTGGAGATGGAAAAAGAATTCCCTATAAAAGTGATACTCAAGCAACAAACACTGTTTGAGGGTTTATTATGTTCCTCGTCCTGAACCAGGGGGCTATAGATTTAAGTCACACATTTGGCTACAATATTGTAGTTAGTGGAACAGGAAGGGTGAAATTGTGTGGGACATGCCCATAGCTGCGTCCATTGGTCTGTGGAAAATAGGGATGAGGGCCTGGTAGGTAAAGCCACCCCTTCTCTGATAGCACTCCCTGCTCAAGTGGCATCACCCACTTCCAAAGTTTTAAATGCCATCTTCACACTGATGACTTCCACCTCCAGATACTCCCTTCCAAAGTTGGGGGTTTAACACCTCCCTGTTGGGCAGCTCCAGTTGACTAGACATTGCTAAATAGCATCTCTAAATTAGTAATCCTAAAACAGAATTTTTGGTCCTTTCTCTGATTAAAAAAGAAAACACCAGTTTCTCCTCCTACCATCTTCTCTCGGTATACAATTCTGCCATCTATTTACTGCAGTCACATACCTGCTTCATTCTGGATTATATCTGCCTTACCCACCACATCTACTAGGCCATCAAGTCCTACTGTCTCACTTCAGCAAGCATATATACAGTCCCCTCAGTGTTCTGTACCTCTACTAATGCCTCCTAGAGCAAGCATCATCCTCCCTCACCTGTACTATATGATGGTCCCCACTAAGCCCTCTGCTTCCACTTTGTCCCCCAGCTGCCCATTCTCCCTGCAACTACCAGACTGGACTTTCAAGTGTAAGCCACATCACTGCTTCTGCTCTAGCCCACAGTGTTTACCCTCATTACAAGACAATTCTTGAAGAAATCCACACCCTTCGTTGTGGCTTGCGTGAGACCCTAGATGGTCCAACTCTTTCCTTTGTGTCTGAATGCATCTCTTCACCATCGCTGTCCACCACACTCATGACATTCCAGCCATCCAGGCCTCCTGGCTCTTTGTTTAACACACTGAGTCTCATCCCACCTCAGAAACTCACCTCCTGCTCTTCCTTCCGCCTAGAATGCCCTTCCTTCTGGCTAGAATGCCCTCACTGGCTGCTTTCCCACATGCAAACCTTAGTTGTGATCATTTCAGAGAAGGTTCCCTGAGCACACTAATTGTCCCAACACTGGATTAGGGTTAAGGGTAAGTAACATTGTATTTCATTTCTCATATTTTAGCTTTTTAACATTTTTAAATTTTTTATTAGTATATATGCTTGCAGTATGTAATGATAGCATTCCTCACAGTGAGTCGGTACATGCATGTAACACATCCTAATTCTCTTATGCCTGTCCCATCCCTTCCTCCCTCTTCATTTGTTTTATTTTCCTTACACCATTTTTCACTGTTTGATATTATATTTTTGTTTTCTTACTGATTATTGTCCTCTAGAATATCCTTACCATCTTACTTTTTGTTATATTCCCAGCAATTAAAACAGATCCTGGCACCCACTTGACAATCATTAAATATTTGTTCATCATTGATGAAGATGAGTGGGTTAATACTGGTTGAGTGAAATCACTTGGCATCTTTGTCTCAGTTTACCTCCTCATCTCATGAAGATGAAGGTAAAATGTATGCCACTTGGTTCTTCTAGAACCAAAGAAATAGTTCAGATAAGTAGGAAGCTTTACCAATTAACAGTAGAAAAATATTGGACTCTGCAGGCAGGGAGCCACTTGAAAGTGGCAATGACAAGCTAATGGAGAAAGAAATAATTTGTTTTCTTACCTATACATGAGGACTGAGTAAGACAGGGAAAAATAAAATACACTCACTTGAAATATAAAAATTCATTAATACAGTTTACATTAAATCAAAACAGAGTAACAATTTCTCTGGCATCAATAGATATTTTGCTAAGTGACTTGTTTTTTCAAATAGTTAATGTCCCCAATTAAGAAGAGTTTTTGTTTGTTTGAACATCTTAATGGAAATAGTTTTCAAATGAATGTCAGCACCACCTTCCCTGGTAGCACATTGAACACATTCTTTCATCAGTAAGCTGGCGGCATCATTATGAGCATACATAATTACATTTGCATATGAAATAGTGATAAGCTCTAAAATGATAGAAGTATGGCACTGTTATGCTTTTTGAGCTCTTCTGTGTGTATTATATGGGCTCTTTTCCCATTTATTTAATCAACAAGTATCCATAGGGCATGTAGCACTTACCAGGCTGGCTGCTAAAGATTATACTCAGGATGATAAACAAGATCAGTGTGGTCCCTGCCCTCCTGGAGCCCAGAATCTTTCGATAAAGATATGCCTTGATCAAGAAAGTACAAGTGTGACAAATTTCAAATACCTTCCCAGGGGTTCCTCATGGAAGACATCTCCAAAGAATTGGCCTTTATGCTGACTCCTATGAAGGAAATTATCAGGAAATGTTGCTGGTAGATGGAAATGCACATGCAAAGGCAATGAAAAATGGCAGCTAAGATGTACTTGAGCAGCGAAAGGAGACCAGCATGGCTCCTGCTGCTGCTGCTGCTGAGTCAGCCAGGGCCGGATTGCAGAGCCCCCTGCAAGCTGGTGCTAGGACTCTTATCTTCCTTCTGAGAAGAAATTAAATGGTTTTAAAAGAGGAGAGTGCTATGATCCGTGTTACACTTGCTTCAAAACATGTTAAAAATAAAGTAACCAATAAACCTGTGCTTTCGCATATACTTTAGGTCTAGACAGTGTCATGGTACAAACAATGAAAGTGACAGGTATTGCTCAGGAGAATGGAAAAAATGACAAAAATCAAAAAGCAGACATTTCAGGTGTGGTGAGTACAGATTTTAAAAAGGACTCTATTTTGTTACTATACATTTAGATTCACAGTTTAGTTCAGCTGAGCTTCATCTGAGATACCTGCTCTAGAAGTAAGGTCTAAGAGGAAGTTTGTTACTGTGGAAAGACAAACACTAGGAAAGGATACCTGAGTTTCAGAGTCACCTTGGCTACCTAGAGATGAAGGTGATGGTTAAGGGACCCACTCTTCTCTAGATGAGATGTTCATGCCTTAGCAAGCAGGGGGTTCATAGGAAGGCTTCATCACCTACTCACCAATGACCTTGAGCAAGTTACTTCTTTGGATATCAGTTTATACATTTGTGAAAACCCTACCTCATCAGGTTATTGTGAGACTGGCACCAAAAACCATCATTAAATAGGATCACTGTGATTTTCTAGCTTAATAGCTAATGGTTCACATAGTATCACAGTAACTGAAGAGAAAGAATCTGAAGTGAATGTTTCCTTAAGAAAAAAGAGGCCTCTTAAAATTAAAAATTCATGTCACATATTATACTTTTCTGTATCCTTTCGAGACTTCATAACATTTTTGGGAAGCATCTTGAGCCATCCATCTGCCCAGCATTTGTGCTCTGGAATATCTTTCCTCTAACAGCATCAATGCTGTTATCTCTGGTCTATTCTGAACATATTACAACAATAGCTTACATTATTAGTATAAATTCTGCTAAAAGTCAACTATTTTTTAGATTCCTGATCATCATTGTAGAAATAAGCTTGCATGGTTTCTTTGTGGTCTCTTCCCAGGCTCCAAGGGTGTTAATAACAAGTTATACACCCTCCATTTTCTTATTTTTAAATAACTGGGTGTTAAGTTATAAGTTTAACACATGCACAATGTTTAAAATATTAACAGTATAGAAGGTTTTTATGTTAAAAAAAAAAAGAATAGTTTTTTTGGCTGCCACCTCCAGCTCCCTAGTTATACTTTGTATAATTAGCAGTATTTTATACATACTTCCACAGATTTTGTCTATCTGTCCTTTTCTTTCTGTATTTATATCCCATATATTCTTTATTTTACACAAATATTATACCATCTTTCTTTGTCATCTCTCTTCTTACGTATTCTATATAATTATATTTTTATATAAACGGGTCCATACTATTCAGATCCTGTATCTTGGACATATTTCCATGCTGCTGTCTGTAGTTCTGCCTCATCCTTTTTAGCAGCTGACATTCTATTAGTGAGATACATGCTTTGATAAACCTCTATTGATAGACATCTCTGATATTTCTAGTCTTTTGCTTTGGCAAACATTTCTGTAACATACATTGCAGAACATTTGTTTTAGCACACTTGATGGGCTGATTCTGTACGATAAATTCTTAGAAGTTTTAAAACCCAGAATAGCATCCCCCTTTATGTTCACCAAGGCATCAGCATGTCACTGCTAATGTTAGACCTCCAACAAGAACTCATTTCCGAGCTACCGGTGCCTTATTGAGCAGCAATCAATACCTGGAAAGGTATCATTAATCTTTATTGTGAAGATTAGTGATAATGTAACGAAGTGCTTAATAAATATCTGGCACACCATAGGTGCCTGATAAATGATGCCTGTTAGGACTTTAACGATGTAAACAACCAGTCTAGATTTTTATCTCTAGAACCTGAGGGGAAAAATAACTAGAGTCAACATGTAGTATAATATTAGTAAATTTTAGATGGCACTGTTTTTAGGAAACTTAGCCATGTAACAGGAGTAACCAGTGGGATAGAAAAATCTTGTTTAGGTGGTAAGAAAAATCTGCAAAGCATTATATTTCTATTTTAGAAGTTTTCTCTGGCTACATCACCAACAACCCTTGACATTTTAACAATGTGATACTAATCCAGTGCATTAACCTGAGCAACTGGACAAAGTGATTGCCAACTTAAGGTAGTTTTGGCTTTAATTTTTGTGAATCATGAGCATATTATTCAAAGGAATCTGAACTGGAGATCAGGCATTTGCATTCAATGCATTTATTCATTCAAAAAATGTTTGCTGAGTACTTCCTAGGGCACCAAGAAGTATTCCAAGCTTCAGAGTCCATCTGTAATGTGAACGAGATATGGAACTCGCAACTAAATAGCCAACTGACTTTAGACAAGGCCTTTGCTCTTCCTGAACTTTGCTCTCCACGTCTTTAAAATAAGTTATCTCCAAAGATCCTCCCAGATATCTCATTCTGTGCCTCTCCTGAATGTGTCCTTACCCGTGATCTCAATCCAGGGCAGCATTAATCAATGCACACAGTACATACGGGGACCACAGAATCGGTCACAGGTGCACTGCCAAGCCCTCACCAGTTTCCTCGGGCTACCATCACAGATGACCAAAACCATGGTAAGTTAATACAATCAACCTTCCTTCACTAACAATCTAGGCAGATGAAATCAAGGCATTGGCAAGGCCGTGCTGCCTTGGAAGTGTTCTTCCTTGCCTCTCTCACACTTCTGGTGTTGCCAACAGTCCTTGAGGTTTCTTAGCTGCAGTCTCTGCCTCCATCATCACATGGCATCCTCCTCTTGGGTCTGTGTCTCCAGTCATTGGAGTAGGACCCACTCCAATCCAACATGACCTCATTTTACTATGACATGTGCAAAGGTCCTGTTTCTAAATACAACCACATTCTGAGGCTACAAGTGGACATGAAGTCTGGGGGACACTATTGAACCCAGGATGGATACTGCTGCTTTTTTTCCCATCAACAGTGACTTACTATCCAATCTTTGCAGTCTGATGTGGAGAGCAATGTCACTGTGGGAAAAACCATAGGAAGCCTATGGAAGAGAACATATTTAACGGAACCCACCAGACTGCACCCTGCAGGTCTGTGAGTGACCCTGGGCAGACCAGCACCTAAGCATTCCAGGAAGTAAACAGTTCTGCACAACCACAGCACCATGCTGGGGATGACCCAGTAAAGAGCGAGATAACTATGGACATTTTCTAGATTCTGTGAGACTCTGTAACTTAGTACTACAGTCATGATTATTTTTAACAGTTGATTTCTTTGGTGCTGTTTTGAGTCATTTCATACTTTCTAGCTGAGCATCAAAACTAAAATTTTTTCTTCCAGAACTGAAGGGTTAACCCGGGGCCCTCACACTGGGTTACACCCCTAACCTTTTTTCTGAAGTATTTATTTTTAAGACAGGGTCTTGCTAAATCACTAAATTGCCCATCTTGGGTTTCAACTTTTAATCTTTTTGCTTCCGCCTCCCAGAGTGATGGGATTATAGGTGTGCACCACCACACCAGGCTCAAAAGTTTAAAAAGAACGTGCAGGAACCTGCAGGACCTGGATGTGTAGAACAAGGGTTAAAGACTCTGACTCTGAAGGCACTGAGGGTGAAACCTCTGCTGTCCCATCTCACTAGTTGTGTGTCTTTGGGACTGTTCGTCCACTTGTAGAACTCAGCCTCGTTCATCTATAAACTGAAGATTGTGGAGAAAAAAACTGTGAGGAGAATAATTTATGTACATTAAATTCAATGCCAGGAGCATACGGATGTACTAAATAAATGTTTGTTTTTATTAAAGTATCTCATTTTTTTCATGTGTTAGAGGATCTTCCCCCAACAAAGACACAAACGTACTCATTCTTTCATATTTAAAATTGTTTCCAAAGACTTGCTGGTCCTTCCTGTTTCCTATTCCTCTCTTCTCAGTCTGCAAAGAGTCTTCCACCCCTCTGCAGTCCACACACTGGCATTTTTTCCTGTCACTGTGGTCCCTTGTGGCCTGCATGCTGCTAAATCCAGTGATTGATTCTCAGGCTTTATATCTTCTGGACCAGTGAGGACCTCTTGGTGGTTGACCAGTCCTCCTTCTGGAAACACTTTTTCTCTTATGACCCTAGGTACCACTTGCTTTTGGTTCTCTTCCTACTTCCTGCACTGAAGTGTCCCCAGAGTCTCCCTCAGACGTCTCTGTCCCCTTGACTTCCTTCCTAACTGATCTCATCTATCCTTGAGGCTTCAAACACTGTCTTTCACTGAGATGCCATAAATTCATACATCCAGCCTGGACCTCTCTTCTCAACACAGTCCATTCAGCATCTCTAGTTCAACCTAAAAGAAAAACCTCAAACTTAACATAGTCATAATTAAACACACAATTCCCCTGCTTGGTGAAACCTGGTCCTCCCATGGTTTTCTCACTTTTGTAAAAGAAAACTACACTCTTTCTAGTTGCTCAGGTTAAAAACCTGGGAGTCATTCTGAATTTTTATTTTCTCTTACACCCTGCATCCAGTCCACCAGCAAATCTGCTGCAAATCTATTTCAGCCTCAAAATAGTTCCACAGTCTGATTGCTTCTCACCATGTTACTGCTGCAACTCTGAGCTAAACCACCCTCATTCCTTACCTTTATTATAGCCGACACCTCCAGACTAAATCCCCTGCTTCTTCCCTTGACACCCTTAATTGATTGTCTATCCCGAGGCCAGAGTGTCCCTGCCTCTGGCTGCACATTGAAACTAGTTGGAGAGTTTCAGAACTTCCCATGGCCAGGGCATATCTCAGACCAATTAAGCCAGAGCACCTGGAGGGAGGACCCAGAGGCAAGTGTATATATTGTTTAGCTAGATGATGCCACTCTGCATCCCAAAAACTCCCCATGGCTTTGATTGCAGAATAAAAGCCAAACCTCCCACAAGGTCTCTGAGGCCTCACATGAGCTAGTGGAGAGCTATTGGAGTGAGCTAGTAAGCCCTGGAGAACTGGCCCTGGAAAACTCACCCCAAAATTGGTTAAAATACAAACTGCTGGACCTCACCCCAGTGTCTCAATGAAAGGGCCTGCCTGATAAAGTGCATTTCTAAGGCGTTCCCAGGGGCTCCTGGGTTGGGGCTGGTCACTTTGCCTTATAGGATCTGGCCCTACTCTCACAGTATCTTCTCTACGCTCCCCTCACATGCTCTGTTGATCTTGCTGCTACTTAAACAGGCCAGAGACCCTCTCAATTTGAAGCCTTTATCATTGCTGTTTTTAAATTCTTGTATATTCTTCCCTTATTTCTTGTGAGTCATTTTAACAAGCGAAACTTTTCAGACTACCTTATTGAAAATCACTGCCCTCCACCTCTCTTATTCCTGATTTCTGCTTTATTTTTTCTGTAGTTCTGACCGTCCAGCACGTTTACACATATGTGCATACTTTCTCCTCCCCCACACATATGTGTATAAACCTTATGAGAACAAGGACTTTATTATTCTCCCTGTTCGGTCCACAGTGTCTAGGACGTCTCTGTGGATACACCTGTAAATGGAGAAATGAACCCTGAAATCTGAGCAGTGTGCGGGGAGTTCTGGGGATGGCCAGGAGAGGCCGCTGTAGCGTCGCAGAATGACCGACAGGGCTCACGGCAGTGCTTCCTTCCACTGGCCAGCAAACTAAAAGTCCCGGGTGGGAAACAACCCATTGGTAACCACAGAAGCCAAGCTTGCTTAGCTAAGACGTCTCATGTTCAACATTTAGTTTCTGAAGACCTGCTGTGGCCCACGCCCCGTAAGCTTTTGGACGGGAATGCACCAAGGTAAGCATTTGAACAGAACCTCAAGGGGACTTGAGGGGTACTAGCCCCTGGGAAAGGTGGAAGGGAAATGAGTGAGCTTGGCGTGGTCAGGCAGACCCAGCTGGAGGAGTCCGGAAGGGAAAGGCAGGCTCCCAGGCTTCCTCTCTGGCCTCGGCAGGCTCCAGCACCTGCTCTCTTACCTATCTTTTTCCTTCTCTTGTACACATCGATACATCTGAAGGCTCCAAGAAGAGGGACCCAGTTCTCTTTAAAATATACCCACTTTCATTCTTTATGACACAATGGATGACCCTAGACTTGGGAATTTCAAAACACATTTTTGTCCCACTTGTGGGTGTGGGACTTCCCTGGAGAATTGGTCAGCACATCCATGCTGCCTGCCTATGGGTGGGTCATGCTCAGCGAATGGTGAAATGCTATCAACATTCCTAATTAACCATTCAGATGTCAGAGGGGTTTTCTGGTGATGGTGGACATGACTAAGATCTTAGCTTTCACAAATGGCACCTGAAACCAGCTGGGGTTTAGCAGAAGAGCTCACCTGGCTGTGTAATTCAAGGGCTTATTTGCATACAACTTAAGAATAATGTCTAAAAAGGGCTGGGGATATAGCTCAATGGCACAGCGTCTGCCTGGCAAGCTCAAGGTCCTGAGTTTGATTCCTGGTACCAAAAACAAAAAAAGAATAATGTCTAAAAATTATAAAGCCCTTCCCAAAGGGCCATACATTATATTTTATTTAATCCCCACAACAAATCTATGAAGCAAAACATAGCCTAATCCTCCATTGTTAAAACAAAGAAACTAAAGCTCACAGAGGTTAACTTTCCTGAAGTGACAGGCTAATCAGTGAAGCCTAGACCTAGGCACTCAGCCTCTGCCCTCTGAGCTACATGTTGTGGAGTGAGCTAGAGGGACAGTGACACTGGACTTCTTTGTAACAGGGTAACACAGTGTAGTGGAACAGCCTTGAATCTGAGGTTCATACCGGACTTGCATCCCAGTTGTACCACTGCTGAGCTGCACAAACAGGGGAGTGTTTTATCTTCCCCCAAGTTACTGGTTATTCTTCTGAAAACTGAAGATAATGTTTCCCTTAAAAGGTTGTTGAGAGGATTAAATGAGATAACACTTAAAGTACCCAGCCTAGTTCCTGTTCAAGTAAATATCCATTAGTCTACGCTGAGTCTCATTAAAAGATGAAAACCATCCTCAGAGGCTAACCATCTTCCGCCTTAACCGAGCATGTGCCTTTAGATTTGGTGACCAGTCTTCAGGCCATCTCCAGATGAAATGTTGTCCCTGCTGCAATTCGTAGTCTAGGATTTTGCCTTTGCCTAGTTTTCCTTTAGCCCATTCTTTATCTGCCCTGCCTCTAGGTGGGATCCTGGACCAGCGACCCTCCCCTCTTGCTGGCCTTTATTTCCCACTCCCCTATAGAGCAAAAAGGAGAAACGGGATGAGGAAAGGTATAAAGCTTTCTAGATCATCAAGAGAATCAAGGTGAGATGAAGGAATGGTGTGGAGGGGAGAGATCGGTGGCTTGTTAGGCCAGCTCTCCAGTCAAGAGCCTCTTAGCTCTCAGCCACGCACTTAGGCACAGCAGGCTTCACTTAGCAATGCCAGCTACAGTTGCATTTGGTAACAGAGCTGGAAAGGACCTCAGGGATTATTTCATTTTCAGCCAGACTTCATGCTTGGAAGACAAGCCATCATGAGGTGATTAACTTGCCAGGAGCATCATATTTGCAGAACTGCTCGAGGGGTGTCCCCTACCTGAACTCTGTCTTGAACCATTCCAACTCCGACGACCCTACCCTGTGTTGCAGGGTTATTAGCCCCAGAGTATGCCAGGGCCAAAGCAGCAGTGGTGGACTTTGTTCCTCCCTGTACCATCTTTTCCTTTCATACTCTTGCTTTACTTAGGTACCAGTTAGGCTCTACTCTACCTTTCTCCAGCGAACACCTCATCCTGAAGCTTCCCGTCTGTCATTTGTGTATCAAAACTTACCTCCCCAACAGCCCGGACAACTGTAAATGTCAAAGGAAATCCTGTGGAGTAAGTTCCTTCATGTTTATGCCTGATAAGGGACTCAAATGGTTCTATGACTATTTTTAAAACTGGTCTCCTAAAGGAAGGAAACCTTTACCCAAAGGGACAAGGCCCTTATTCTGAAGCAACAAATCCTCCCCCACACACCCCTAGGTATACAGGGAGACAATCACCAACATTGGCCCTGTGTGACATTAGCTCCTGTGGGAGTTATTGTGGTTTAAAGCAGTATTCTGATAAGGCCTGGTCTCTTTTCTGTATCTAAAAGATCTCTTTATTCTTATTACACTGAATCTATAGTCGTTTATCTCCATTTCCTTGGAGCACTCTTTTAATCCACCTCTCCATTCCACTCAGTGCCTGCCAGCAGAGAGATGGAGAAGTTGGGAGGGGCTCACTGTCCTTTGCTACTTCTCATAGCCTCTCTGGAGGAAACTAAATTCACCCCTTCCAAAAACGCTCAAGCACTGGACCCCAAATGCCTTGCTTCCACAGGATTTCTTTCCTACGATGCTCCAAAGTTCATTATAATGGTTAAAATTGTACAATACAGTAGAGATACAATAGAGTTCTTTGCCATGCCATGATTTTTAGTTGTCTTGAGAGATAAGAAGAACACATTATGGAGGAGCACAGTAGTCCAGAGCTCAGGAGACTACATGTTCATGGTTATTCCTGCTATCCTGATATAATAATAGAGGCTTTCATCCTTGTATCTGTCCTGGTTTGGATAATAAACTACATAATCACCCTAGTATTAGCATGCAGTTTGGAATGAGTTTGGATCCACACCCCAGACTTGCTTCTTACTGGTAACTTTTGGCCAAGTTAGTTAATGTCTATGAGCCTTAGTTCCCAAATGCACAGGCAAGATTCTATTGATACCCCTTAATAGATAGGGTCATTTGGAATACTTAGATGTACACAGTGCCAAACGCATGGTAAGACTGCAGCATGAATCAGCTCTAGAATTACAAAGCATCTACATGTGTGTCTCCCACACTGTGCACTCACCTAGGCAGGGATGCAGACTCTTTTAGGAACATTTTGCACTGAGGAACTTGGACTTACACCCAGACAGAGTAGCATTCAAATCTTATTTTCACCACTCACTGTCACTGTCACCCTCAGCATATGAATCTGGGATTCATCTTATCTGTGCAACAAGGTCAAGCCTCAAACATTATCATAAGGAGAAAATGAAGGTGTTTAGAAGCGCTGCGCCCTGTGTATGAACTCTTACTATACTGCTACTTATTATTATATTTGTAGAAAGTGAGGCACAGAGAGGTGAAAGACATACGTAGGTCCACAACCAGTGTTGACCAGTAAGGACAGAAGCCGGTTGGGTCCTAGGTCCTTTCTGTTCTATCTTCTGATCCTCAAGGACTCCATTCTTCCTTCTTGAGTAAGAATCAGGTCCTGAACCATCAGCATTATTTCCAGCTCTAAATCTTTCTCAAGCTTTCCCCTTCTCTATCTTGGAAATTAGACACAAGACAAGGAAGCATCCTGATGACATGCATCTGGCCCTGGAGTTTTTGGATTAGAACCAAACTTCATATTTGTGAAACTGATGTCAGTCTGCTGCTGGTGTGTGACACTGGGCAAATTACCTCACTCCAGCGAGCTACAATTTCTTTGTGTGTAAGAAGAAAGTAATGCCACTTGCAGGGAGAGTGGAAAACCCAAGTCATTCTGACATCAAACCATTCTTTTCATCTCCATTTGACCTCATATTTATGAACTATTCAGTCCCATGGCTACTTGGGGGCAGTTAAGGTGATGAGAAGTAGAAAGACTAGAGTCTTTGGGCTTGAATCTTTGTTTCAAGTGTGTAGGATTTGAGTAAATTTTGAGATTCAGCATATGGTATGTGGTATGATGCTATGTCATGTAAGTGGATATTTTATGTAGTTTGTTATGATGTTGTTTTCCATAGCTATAAGCCTCCATCACAAACCAGAGCCTGCCAGCCAAAGTCAGCCTGTCACTTATTTTTTGTAGGTAGAGTTTTGTTGGCACATAGCCACGGTCATTTGTTAACATACTATGCAAGAATACCTCCTTGCTATTATGGCAGACTTGAGTAGTTGCAACAGAGATTGTATGAATTGCAAAATATTTACTACCTGAGCCTTTACAGGTAGTTTTTGTCCTGCTATCAGGTGTAACAGTGCTTTAGCAGTAACTACAACACTACCTGATATGATTGTTTGCTTATACTATACCAAATGCTCTTCTAAGGGCTCTAAAGTTGCTATCTCCTTTGATACTTGCAGCACCTCCATGATACACACACACTATTATTCCTAGTTTGTGAGTGAGGGAGCAGAGATCGAACAAAGGTTGAATGACTCACTCAAGGTCCAGTGCTGGTGAGTGACACAGTGAGGGTTCTCACCCAAGTAATGTTAAGGATTAGATTTCCCTAGAAACTATCACACATATTTCCTTTTCTAATCAACTTGACCATTGGTGATAGGAGAAAGGAGTTTAGTTGTCTAGAATCACATCATTTAAACAATCCTCTCCTATGCTCACTTCGCAGCCCTTACACTATAAAAATCCTCTCCCACAATGAGAAAGCTACTCCATTGTAAGTTTTCTATAACAGTAAGTCTCTCTTTTAACACAGGGAATGAGCTGTCCACACACAGCAGTACCTTGCTCAAATTTAACTGTATTGCTTCATTTCATAGCATTTATTTTTATGGTTGCCATCTACTCATAGCAAATGATCCTTGCTTTCCCTTTACAGCAGTTTCCTTTCAAAATAAATTTATTCAGGAATAAAAAATTGAATTGATGCAAGTATTAAAGAAACCACACTAATAATGGTGCAGATGGTGTGTAAATATGACACACATCAAATCATGACAGTGGTGCAGAAGTGAATGGCAAGTTGGGAGCTCCTGGCCAGACCTGTGATCAAGCAGTCAGATAACTTCTCCTCCTCCCAGCTAGCAGCCCTTTGATGTACAGCTGTGGACACATCAGTACCCTCCATGAGCTTATTTTCCCTTTCTATTGAGTAAGGGAGCTGGAATTAACTTATCTCTAACATTCTGTAGCATTCCAGTTAATTTTTTCTGGCCTAGAATTTTCTGTACTTTAACTTGAACTAGGATTAAGTTAGACTTGTTAGAAATCCATCCTCTCAAACCTTATAAAGACAGTGGACTTCTTGGCATTCCCCTAGCTCTTTCCTTCTTAGAGTGAGCCTATTAATCCCTGTCTTGCAGGAAACTGTGAGGCAATAAATGCATGCAGTGAAGGATTCAATTTGCACTTCTTACCTTTAAATTAAACAGGCCCAGGTTGGTCCAGGACATTTATTAGGAGAAAAAATAAGTTCCTTGGCATTCCCTCATTTGTAGATATTCCACCTGGGCCCAGTAGGCCTAGCCCAGTGGGGATGCTCTCCCTCTGGAGAGCTCTGCATCTACTCATCTTGAGACAACTGTGGTCATTGCTCACACAGCTGGAAGGAAAAGAGAAAGATTTTTATTAGAAAATGCAAGATGCAGGACTGCTAATGGATTTCAAGCCTATGTGAAAAATAACCTAACTAGAAGTGACAAGAATGAAAAGACTCATTCTTCTTCCTTCTTAGGGTCCTTGACAATGGAGGGGTATCCAGGACAGAGCAAGCATGATACCGCATACCATCAATCTGCTAGATTTGGTTGTCTAACCTTCACATCAGTCTGAAGAAGTTATCGGCGTCATTTATTGTATGTTACACAGTAGAGTCCAGTGAAGAAGCTGAGACTCTGAAAGCTTGCAATCTTTTCCAACTTCAGTACAATTCTAATAGTTGTAGGCATCATCACACCCTGTGTTATATGTGAGGAAGCTGAGATTCAGGGAAGTTGATTCACATCACTAGTAAGTAGTAGGGACAGGATTTGAACCCAGGTCTTACTCTCTTTGGGTCTTACTCTCTTTCCACTGTGCTTCCTCTCATGGGGACTCAGAGAAACTCTAGCACTTGGCAGCCGAAAAGGAGGGAGTGCGGTAAGCAGGCTGGATTCCTGTGGAGACGATAGGAAGAGAAGGCAAAGGCAGAGAGCAGAGCGTCATCTCCCACACGTCAGATCTTCATAAGAACACAGATCTCACTCAGCAACGTTGCCATTTTTCATTTCCTCCTCACCATGTGTCAAGAAGTCTTACATAGTCAGCATGGTGAACCTTTCCCCCAGCCATCTCAGGGATCTGAAACCATCTATCTGCTCTCCCCAGTGATGGATGGGATTTACCCACCACTAACAAGGATCAAGTTAAGAGTGTCTTTTCTGTCCTGACCAAATTCTTTCCCATGGGCTCTTTCTCTTTCTTGGTCTCTGCACAAGGCTAAGAAGCACAACTTGTCTGCAGAGCCAGAACTTCTGTCATCAGCGAGTCCCCAACTTTACTGGCCACTGTCAACACCCCACACAGCATAAACCTGGGTGTCACTTCCACCATTTCTGTGTGTTCCACTGGTGTGTGTGTAGTGTGCTCCAAATGGTTCACACCTGAGACTCTTAAAAGGCATTCCATTACTAGAGGTGTCTGGGAGCCAGTCCCAACTGGGCAGGAGTGTGAAAGTTCTCTTATCCGTCCTGTTCTGTTCCCCACTTTCGCTTGCCAGATGTTCCTTGGAACCCTCAGTAAATCACACATTGTCCTCTCAGGGTCAGTGGGGAAAACTAATCTCCAGCATTACTGCTCATCTATTAACTATCTTTTTTGAGAGAGAGAGACAGAGACAGAGACAGAGAACATAAAAATCAAGATGCAAACAATTAAAAAAACAAAATGACAACAACAATAACAACAAACAATGGTGATACAGGATTTCAAAACAAGATAGTAGGAATTTAACAATGCTTGTTATATTACATATTGTTTTCCTCAAAGTAATTGCTCAGCTTACCAGATACAGGCATGGAAGAGTGATCAAACATAATAATTTCACTTTGAGCAGTTTCTTTTCCTTTTACTATATCTATTGTAACTTTTGGATCTTATTTACTGTTTCAGTTTCTTACACTAATGAGACAATACAATGTTTATATGTGCAAGTCTGATTTATTTCACTTATGAGTATAGTTTCTGGTTACATCCATTACCTATAAAGGCTCGAGTTTATTGTTCTTTATGGCTGAGTAGTATTCCGTTATATAAAAATACCACATCTTTTTTATCCATTCCTCCATTGATGGACATTCGGGTTGTTTGCAAGATTTAGCTATTGCAAATTGTGCAGCTAGAAACATGGGTGTGCATATATCGCTATGGTATGATGTTTTCAATTCTTCTGGGAAAATACCCTGCAAGGGAATAGCTGGGTCAAATGGATCCTATAATCCTAGTTTTTTGAGGAATCTCAATACTGATTTCCACAGCAGTTGTACCAGTCTACACTCCCACCAACAATGGAGAAGGTTTCCTTTTTCCCTACAAACCCACCAGCATTTGTTTTTAATTTTTTGATGCTAGTCATTCCTGCTGGAGTGAGATATCTCAGTGTTTTTTTAATTTGCATTTCTACAAAGACCAATTATGTTGAACATTTTTCATATATTTATTTGCCATTTGTATTTCTTCATCTGACAATTTTGTATTCATCTAAGATGCCCACTTTTGGATTAGATTTTTACATTTGTGGGGCCCAATTTTCTTCAATTCTTTATGCATTTTAGATAAAAGTCTTTTGTCTGAGGATCAGTTGGCAAAAATCCTTTCCAAATCTGTGGGTTTTCTTTTCACTCTGTTGTTGATTTCTTTGATGTGCAAAAACTTTTTGATATGATGAGCTCTCGGTTGTTGATTCTTTGAAGAACTTTCTGTGCAGTTTGGCTTTTGTTCATGAACTCTTTGCCTACCCCCCACATCTTTGAGATTTCTACCTACTTTGTTTTCTTTACTGTTTCTGCCTTAATATTTAGATCTTTGATCTATTTTGACTTTAATTTAGCACATGATGATCTAGTTTGACTCTTTGGTATGTGGAAAACCAGTGTTTCCAACACTATTTATTAAAGAGGCTTTCTGCCAGAGAACATGTTTGGCTCCTTTGTCAAAGATAAGGTGGTTGAGTGTGTTTGTAGTTGTATCTGTATCTTCTGTTTTGTTCCACTGAACAACAAAAAAAAGTCCTGGGTTTTTTTTTCCCCCAGTACCATGCTGATTTTATCACAGTAGTTTTGTAGTATAATTTCAAGATAGGGATTGTGATACCTCATGCCTTGCCTCTGTTGCCCAGGAGTGCCTTTGCTAGTCTAGGTCTCTTATGGTTCCATAGAATTTAGGAATGTTTTCTCTAGATCTGTGAGATATGCTAGTGACATTTTGATCAGGATTGTATTAAATTTGTATAACAGTTTTGAGAGTATGGTTATTTTTATAATGTTGGTTCTTCCTATTCATGAGCAAGGTATGTCTTTCCATTTTCTGAGTTCCTCTTCAATTTCTTTTTCCAGAGTATTGCAATTTTCAATGCATAAATCTTTTACTTCCTTTAGTAGATTGATTCCTAAGTATTTCAAATTTTTTTGCAGTTATTGTGAAGGGTGTGGTTTCCCTACCTTCTCTCTGTGTGACTTTGTTATCTGTGTATAGGAATACTATTGATTTTTGAGTACTGACTCTGTACCCAGCTGAATTTTTTTTTATCAAGTCTAGAAGTCTGCTGGTGGAGTTTAGGGGGCCTTCTATGTAGAGTATCATATCATCTGTGAAAAATGATAATTTAACTTCTTCCTTTCTTATCTTTATTTTTTATTTATCTCTCTTGTATAATTGCTCTGGCTGGTGTTTCTAGAACTATATTGAATAGGAGTGGTAATAGTAGACAAACTTGTCTTTTTCCTATTTTAGAGTGAAAACTTTCAGTTTTTGACCATTTAGTACGATGTTGGCTATAGATGGCTTTTATCAGGTTGAAATAAAGACCATCTATTCCGATTTTCTCTAGGATTTTTCACATGAATGAGTGTAGGACTTTATCAAAAGCTTTTCTGTATCTGTTGAGAAACTTATGTGATTTTTATCTTGATTTGTGTATGTTGAATCATCCCTGCATTCCTGGGGTAAATTCCACATGGTTGTGGTATATAACCTTTTTGATGATTTGCTGCGTTCTGTTTGCTAGTATTTTATTGAGGATTTTTGTATCTTTGTTGATTAGAGAAATTGGTGTGTAAATTTCTTTTTTGGTTGGGTCTTTCTCCAGTTTTGGTATCAGAGTAATATTTGGCTCCCAGAATTAGGGAGAGTTGCTTCCCTTTCAGTTTCATTAGAGTTTGAGGAGTATTGGTACTAAATTTTCTCTAAATTTCTTGTAAAATTCAACTATGAATCCATCAGTACCTGGGCTTTTTTGGTTGTTGTTGGTGGTAAGTTTTTAATTACAGTTTCAATTTCATTAACGGATATTGGATTATTCAGAAGTTTTTTATCTTCTTGGTCCAGCTTTGGTAATTCACATTTCTAAGAATCTGTCCATTTCTTCTAGTTTTCAATCCTATGAGAGTAAAGTTTTCCAAAGTAGGTGTTTATGATCTTCTGTATTTCCCCAGGATCTGTAGTGATTTCATCCTTTTCATTCCTCATTGCATGAATTTGAATTTTTACTACCTTTTTTTGATAGGTTGGCTCGGGTTTATCAATTTTATTTATTCTTTCAAAGAACCAATTTTTTGATTCACTGATTCTTTTTACTGTTTTCTTAGTCTCAATTGTGTTAATTTCTGTTCTGATCTTAAAATTTCCTCTCTTCTTTGGGCTTTGGGCTTGACTTGTTCATCTTTTGCTAGAAGTTTGAGGTGCAGAATTAGGTTATTTGTGCTCTTCTGTTTTCCTGATGTGATAATTCACTGCTATACATTTTCCTCTGAGGACTGCTTTCATTGAGTCTCACAGATTCCAGTAAGTTGTATTTGCATCTTTTTTGTTGTATATATTGTTTAATTTCTTCTTTAATTTCCTCTGTGACCCACTGGTTATTCAGTAGAGTACTATTTAATTTCTATGTATTTTATGGGGCTTTTGCAGTTTCTTTTGTCATTCATTTCCAATTTCATTGTACTATGGTCAGATAATATACATGGGATAATTATATTCCTTTACATTTACTTAAGCATGTTCCATGAGCTAGTGTATGGTCTCTTTTAGAGAACATCCCACGTGCAGCTAAGAAGATGTGTAGTCTGATGTTGTTGGGTAGAACACTCCATATATGTCCACTAAGTCCATTTGTTCCCAAGTTTGATTCAGTTCTGTTATTTCTTTGCTGTTTTTTATCTAGTTGATCTGTCTCTTTGTGACAATGGGGTGTTAAGTTCCCCCACTATATATAATTATATGATTGCTTGTTTGATTTTCCTGGTCTATTAATATTTGTCTTATATACTTCGGTGCTCCCATATTTGGTATATATATATATGATTGTTATCTCTTCCTCTTGAAGTTTTCCCCTAACCAGTATGTAGTGACCTTCTGTATCTCTTTTGATCATTCTTGATTTGAAGTTCAGATTGTTTGCAAATGGAATTGGTACCCCAGCTTTTTTCTGGGTTCCTGTTGTGTGGAGTATTGTTTTTCATCCTTTGACTTTCAGTTTATGAATTTCATTTTGAGTTAAATGTGTTTGTTGTATACAGCATATTGTTGGTCTTGTTTCTAAATCCACTTTGCCAATCTTTTTCTTTTGATGGGTGAATTGAGACCATTTACATTAATGGTTATAACTAATATGTATTGGCTTATCTCTATCATGTTATCTTTCTGTTGTTGATTCTCTAGTTTTACCCTTCTGTTTAATTGCTTTTCCTGCTTGTTGGTTGCTTGTTCTTTCTGCTGTTGATCTTCGAATTGCAATCATTTCTATCTCTTTCTAGAATATCTTTCAGTACTCTTTGTAGGGTTGGTTGGGTTGTCATGAAGATCTTCAGTTGTTCTTTGTCATGGAAGTATCTTATTTCTCCATTGATTTTGAAAGATAATTTTTCAATATACATCAATCTGGGTTGGAAGTCATTTTCTTTCAGTACTTAAAATGCTTCACTTTATGCTCTTCTTGATTTGATCATTTATGTTAAGAAGTCTGCTGTCATTCTGGCAGACTTTCCTTTATAGGTTATCTGTTTCTTTTCTCTAGCAGCTTTTAATATTCTGTTCTTATGCTGAATTTCTGGGATCTTGATTATTATATGTTGATATGTAGATTTATTTTGGTTATTGCTAATTGAAGTCTATATGCCTCATTTATCTGCATGTCAGGTTCCTTTTTCATGTTTGCAGAATTTTCTTCTGTTACTTCTGCAAATAGTCATTTTATGTCATTTGTGTTGTTTCCTTTTTCATTGATACCTATCAGTCTTATATTGTTTCTCTTTGCATCATCTTACAACTATTGAATTTTTATTTTCTGATTCCTTTTTATTTTTAAGAAATCTTTCTTTTTATGATCACTAGCTGCAATCTTGTCTTCAAGATCTGAGAGTCTGTCTTCAATTTCATTTTTGTGGTTTTGCTAGCTTTCAATGGAATTTTTAATTTCCTGGCTATCTACTTGAATCCATTTCATGTATTGTAATTGTTTCCTGTATTCTTCATTCAAGGTTTCCATCATTTTCCTATCCTCTTCTATTTTTTTAACTATGTCTTCCTTGGACATATTCACCAATTCTTTCATTATGTTTATCATTTCTGTTTTTACCTAAGTGATTATTTCTGATCTGATTTTCTTGACAGCTTCCTGGAATTTTTTCTTTACTTCCATTGCTATCATTTCAGAAATTTCAGCTGTTTGATTTCCAATTTAATCTGTGTCTATGCCTTCTATACTTGATCTGGACGGGCTGAAAGTTTGAAGCTGCATTTTGTGCTTTTGGCATTTTCCTGTGTTCCTCCAGATCAGCCAGATGTCAAGTCCTAGTTGCTTCCTGTGCTGGTAGCCCCTCCAGCAGTGGGCCTCACTGAGGATTGCTGATGCCAGTGGGTCTCTGGGCTGACTAACTCCTAGTCCCTGTGGGCTTCAGAGATGGTTCCTGGGTGTGAGCAGGTCACTGGGTGCTGCTTCTAGTCCCCATAAGTGAGCCTCACATCTGGTTCCTGGGTGTGGGTAGGTCATTGGGCACAGGTTCCCAGTCCCTGTAGGCCTCATTGTAAGTTCCTGGATGACTGCAGGTCACTGGGTACAGACTTCCAGTCTCCACAGACCTCAGAGATGATTCCTTGGTGTGGAAAGTTTATTGGGTGCAGACTTCTAATCCCCACAGGCCTCACCAAGTATTCTCACATGACTGCAAGGTGCTGGAAACAGACGCCAGTCCCTGTAGGCCTCATTGAGGGTTCCTGGATGACTGTGGGTCACTGGGTGCAAACTCAAAATCCCTACAGGCCTCAAAGAGGGTTCCCAGATGACTGTGTTAGCTGGATGCAGACTTCTGGTCCCCATGGCCCTCAGAGATTGTTCTCAGGTGTGGACGGGTCACTGGGCACAGACTCCCAGTCCCTGAGGCCTCACTGAGGGTTTCTGGATGAGTGCAGTTCACTGGGCAAAGACTTCTGGTCTCTGCAGGCTTCAGAGATGGTTCCTAGGTGTGGGCAGGTTGCTGGGGGCAGACTCCCAGTCCCCACAGGCCTCACCAAGGATTCCTGGATGACTGCGGGATGCTGGCACAGACTCCCAATCCCTACGGGCCTCACTGAGGGTTCCTGGATGACTGTGGGTCACTGGGTGAAGACTCCTGGCCCCCACAGGACTCACAGATGGTTTCCAGGTATGAGTGGATTACTAGATACAGAATCCCAATCCCTGTGTGCCCCACTAAGGGTTCCTGGATGACTGCGGGTCACTGAACACAGTTAACTATCCTCTGTCCCTTCCTGTGCACAGACTATGTTCCTTCTGAATAGACAGCCCTCCCTACCCATTTTATGAATCAGTCTTCCTATGGAAGTTTTCCATATAGACATTAGCATGGTAAAGAAGAGGGTTAAAGTTATCTATTCTATCACCAGGTTTCCAGGCAACAATAAACTCAACCTAGAGCTGTCCATATTCCTCTTATGTGTAAAGCTGTTTTGATAAGAAAATTCCACTTCATGTAATGCTGATTTTATCTATTCCTTTAAAACAAAGAAAAAAGCAAAACACTTGAAGTTGTTTCTCCTGTCCATTCACTATCAACTAGGTGACCTTAGATATACCTTATTTCATTTTAAAAAGGGAAAGTTTTTTTCCCTGTTTACTAAACTATTGTCTTTTGTGGAAAAACTCAGAAAATTAAGAGAATTATAATAGTCCAAACACTTCAACATCAGCAGTGCTTTTTGGTAAATTTCCCTGATGTTTTTTTCTATGCAGATATTCTTAACCAATTGTGATAGACTTTGCTTATAGTCAGCATCTGGTTCTTGCCTTCCAGGTACATGGAACAAATATACTTCCTTTTCCCCTGCATGTTAGACATGTCCATAGTGCTCACTTTGGTTAATGACATGTAAATCATATTTTTCAGAGTGAATGTGCTCTTAAAACGCCCATGTTGTCTTCCTCAGATACCTCTGGACCTCGATGTTTCAAGCTGAGATGGTCACTACTCCATTAAACTGGATAATACCTGAGTGACTGTGACACCAGTCTCCCGCCAATTTAATATAGGTATGTAGTATATGCAAGAAGCCAACTATTGTTTTAAGAAATTGGGATCCAATGGATATTTTAGCTTGCTAGGGATGCTATTAAAAAAGTACCATAAATTGGATGACTTCAAACCAGAAATTTATAATGTCACACTTCTGGATCTTCTGAGTCCAAGATCAAAATGTCAGCCGGGTTAGTTCCTTCCAAAAGCTATGACAGAGAATTTATTCTGTGTGTTTTGTCCAGCTTCTGATGCTTTGCTAGCAATTTGTGGTATTCCTTGTTCTGTAGAAGCATTACCCTAATCTCTGCCTTTGTCCTCACATGACATTGTTCCTGTTCATGATTGGATGTCCAAATTTGCCCATTTAATATGGGCGCAGCCATATTTGATTAAAGCCCACATTAGTGATCTCATCTTAACCAATTACATCTCCAATGACCCTATTTTCATACAGGTCACATTCTGAGATATTGGGGATTAAGATTGTAATTTATGAATTTGAGGAGGACACAGCTCAACCATAAGAGTAATTATTTATTGCTATAGTATATTTTAACCTATGTCAATCAATGCATGTATCATCCTTTACATGCTATTTTTTAACATCCTATTTTTACTTTTTTCATTAGTACATGATTGCAGTACATAAGGATTACATTCATCATGGGGAATTGGTACATCTTCACTCATTTTACTTCCTTTTCGCTCCCACATTTCCCCTTCCAAGAGCCCTATTTTTACTTTATAAAGTTAAATAACTTCTGCTGTGATTACAAAATCAAGAAAAGTGTGTTATGGTTCATAGCTGAGTGTGCTGTTGGGGGGAGTTGTTCAGAAGAGGCTGGTCACTGGGGTGTGACCTGGAAGTATATGCTCCTCCCCTGCTACTCCCATCTCTCTTTGCCTCCTGACTGCTATGCCATAAACAGCTTCCCCCGTCATGCTCTTCCACTATGCCATTTCTGCCATGAAGCCCACCAACCATGCCCTGAAACTGTGGGCACAAATAAACCTCTTCACCTTCAAGCTGGGGGTGTCAGGTGTTGTGTCCCAGCAATGGAAAAGTAACTAAATCAGAAGGAAATTGGGAAATCTTTTAAACATTTGTTAAAAATTTTATTAGCACATGTTTGCAGTACATAATGATTGTATTCATTAGGGGAAGTTGGTACTTATACATAATACATCTTAATTCTTTTTATAGCCAGTTCCTTTCCCCCTTCACCCTCCCTCCATCTCTTGGTCCTCTTCCCAGTTGCAAAATACTATTCCTTGATTTCTATTATCTATCTTTTGTTTTGCTCTTTAATTTATGTTTTGAATTTCTTATATGAAAGAATTGTGTGATATTTAAGCTTGTGTATCTGATTTATATCACTTACCATTATGGGCTCAAGGTGCATCCATTTGCCTATGAACACCTCCAATTTATCCTTCTTTAAAGCAGAGTAGTACTTTATTGTGTATAAATACTACATTTTCTTATCCATTCATCTGTCAATACACATATAGATTCAGCTACTATACATTATTCTGCTATAAAAATGAGTATACATGTATCAGTGTAATACGATGACTTTAACTCTTTCAGGAAGATACCTAAAGAGCAATAGCTGAGTTGAATGGAATTTCTGTTTTTAGTTTATTGGGGAATCTCCATACTGATTTCCACAGTGGTTGTACCAGTTTACTTATCCACCAACAATGTAGAAGTGGTTTGTTTCTTTGTTTGTTTTCTCACAGCCTTGCTAGCATTTATGATTTGATTTCTTGATGACAGCCCCCTTTTTTTTGGACTAAGATAGAATCTCAGCATTGTCTTAATTTGCCTTTCTCTAATGACCAGCAGTGTTGAGCATTTTTTTAATGCATTTATAGGCTATTTGCATTGCTTCTGGTCTATTCTATACCCATTTGGGAAACTGGAATTCTAATTCAGGTTCTCTGGTTCAATGGCCTGTGCTTCCAGCTACTCTCCAAAGGCTAAACCTGACAGTCTAAGTACTTTACAGTTCAGCACAGCACACACTCCCCTTATTTCCCAGCTAATTACTATTTGTCTTTGGGCCTGTCCTGTTAACTTTTCTGTGCATAGTCCAATTTACTCACTTGTGTTACATGTTTTTCTCCTGTGGGCATTGCATTTATTGCATTTGCAGCCACACACTATGCTGCAGTTCCTCTCTTTCATTATGAAAAAAGCCCTGTCCTTTTTTTTTTTTCTATTTTATTAGCACATGTTTACATCTCATGCAGTTTACAATCATAATGGGGAGTACTTACATGTACAAGTTACAGCTTGTTTTTTTTCAGTTACGACCCCCTTCCTTCTTCCTCCCCCCTCCTCTGGCTCCCCATCACCTTTTTCATACTTGTTGATATTATTTGTCTTCACACATAATGTTTCCATTGGTTGGAGGTACTAGGATCTCGTACATGGCACATTTTTATGCCTCTCATTTCCCCTCCCCCTCTCTCATTTCCTTTTAATTCACTGTTCAGCTCACTTAAGTTCTTAGAATGATTAAGAAATCTAGTCAAGTGTGGCATCTCATTTCTGCAATCCCAGTACAAGAAAATTCAAAGTTCAAGTCCAACCTGGGAAATTTAGTGAAACCCTGTCTCAAAAGTTAAAAAGGAAATCGCTTCTCGGCCTTTTGGCTAAGATCAAGTGTAAAAGTTAAAAAGGACAAGGCTGGGGATGCAGTTCAGTACAAAGGCCCCAAGGTTCAATCCCTAGTACCAGGGAAGTCAGGGAAGGAGACAGTTTAGGCTACTGTTGCCTGAATCTCACTGATCCCCTAACTGCTCTCACTTCCTGGGCACAGATCCATGCACTTGGCCCCATCACCTGTCTTGTGCCTGTTTTTTGTCAAGCAAATTTTCTCTCCAAAGAAAAATCCAGGAATAAAATCATTTGATTGATTAAAGTAAATGAGTTATCAGGAAATGGCAGTTCCTCCTGTGTACATGTTTTGTAAAATAACCTCCCACTACAAGGAAATCAATCAAATGGCAGCTTTTCCCCATTCCTGTTGTTGGAATTTCCCAGTGCAGAGAAAAGAGAAAACCCTGCTTTGTACTGCCCAGACAGTGAATCACATGAGCCGTTCAATCACTTACTGCTTTCTCCCTCTTGCCATCCTATAAAGCTTGATGTCTTTTTTTATCTTTTATGGAGAATCTTTGTGTATGTGTGCTCCTTATTAATTTGATCACAGAGGGCAGATCTAAGACGTGATTCAAGTAAATGAAAGGCTCTCCAGAAGCTATCCAGGTAAAGGCATTCACTTCTAAGCCCTCATCCGTGCCTTTGAATTCATTATCCCAGACCATGCAAGGCCTCCCAAGAGGCACGTACACTGAGCAGACACTCCCTAGAGAGCCTGACTCTGCAAACTGGCACCAAGTCACCTTCTTGCAACCCCGCCTGCAAGACACACACTGTGTGTGTTTACTCCAATTTTATCGTTAATTTTCCTGGCTGCCTGACAGTCCCTGCCTCCCCAGATTAGATTTCTGGAATTAGATTGATCCTATGCTACAAGAGAAGAGCAGACCCATCTCCCTCCTTTCGGGCAGAAATCCCCATCCCATTTTGCCAATTAAGGCAACCGAAGCTCTGCCCTGAAAGACCCCTCTAAGCTGGTTAGGTGCTGGAGAGACCAGCCTTTATCTGTCACCCTACCAGAAAGACAGCCTCACCGAAAGAGACCTTTCAGGCTGCCTGCCACTACACTTCGGTTTCCACTGTGGGGCCAGGAAGTGGACGGGTGTTTTAAGATGCAGCACATACCCAGAAGGATTGCTGTAATAAGCCATTAATGCTTTAGTGCAAATGAATTTAATCAAATTGACTTTGGCCACCTCACAGGGTCAGAAGGCACACAGAGGTAAATTCCAGTGAAGAAAAGGAATTCAAAAGGCAGCAAAAGCAGGAATACAAAAGCCCCAGGACTCCAGGAACAGCAAATGAACATTGGGCACCAAGTGGGGGAATGAAATGATAAAGGGGGGGCACAAGGCTCTAAAGAGATGGAGCAGAGAGCTCTTAGCTACCCAACTAGGACTTGGGGGCAGTGTTAAACTCATTTCTGAATATCCAAGGTGAATGACCTTGAGTGACCCTCCTTAAATATCTCAGGCACCATTGCAACTATTAAAAGGAGTAACAATGATTTACTTATCCAAAGGCAGAGGAATGGATCAAAAGATCCCTGGAGAACCCTTCATCTGGGAAGGTTCTATAAATCAAAGTGAACTCCACTCAGCAAAGATGTCCTCTGGTTTAACCCTCCCAGCCTTAGCATCCTCTTTAGATTCAGACAGATTCTGCTTCATTTCTGAGCTCAGCCGCAGTGTAACTCCCTGGGCAACTTTGAATGAGTTGTTGAATCCCTTTGGGGTCTCGTGTTTCTCATGTACAAATAAATCATAAAACCTACCCCACTGAGCAAGTGAGGGAAGGTTTTGTTGGAAAGTTTTAATAAGACAATGTAAATGAATTCTTTAGAACAGTGTCAGGTACAAAACAATTGATTCATAGTAATGATTGAGCTACCATGTATCATTGTATCATCATCACTGTTGACACTGTCATCATCGTTGGCATCGTCATCATCACCCCATCTGTACCCACAAGGAATCCTGTGTCTCAGTGGCACATGACATGGGCTCTGGAGTCAAACCATCCTGGTTTCATATATGAGCTCTAAGTGGGACCAGGTTTCTAACCTCAAGCAAGTGACCTAACCCAGGCTTCAGTTTCCTGTCTGTAAATGGATATGGTAAAAATGCCCACCCTAGAGGTGGACAGTGAGGCAAGGTGTGTAATTTGCTAAGCATGTTGGCCAGTGCAGAGAAATAGCCTAATGAATAGGAGACAGGAACCCAAAAATCTCTTTTTCTTTCCCTGACTTTCCCACTTGTGTGTCTCTAACTCTCTCTACTATCAAATGTGATTAATAAGGAGAATGGGATTCAGTTCTGTGGATGTTCAAGTAGATGCAAATACCTCACTTTTAACCAGGGAGACAGAGGCCCCTACAGCAACGCCCAGTGCCCCTGGAGCAGGCCCATCTGCTTCAGCTCCCCTAGGACTAGTCTGACTTGGCGGCAGTAAAGAAAGCAGTCTCCCCCAAAGCAGGCCCTCAGAGTGGGGCCAGAGAAGATCAGGAGTTGCTAAAGAGCTCTGAACAATGGCTAATCCTCTCATTAGCACTTCAGAGAGAAGTGATAACTGGAATTCACTCTCTGCTCAAAGCTCCAGGGAACAGCAAGTTCTGACCCATGTTTTCCTGGAATCATACACAAAAGCACCTAGCACCTGGATGCCACCTTCTTTCTCTCTTGTTAGCTCTTCCTCTTCCCTCTCCCTCTGTATGTCTCCCTGTTCCGTCTTGTCTCCCACAACTCCTTCCCCGCTCAGCTTTCCCTTGTAACTACTGTAATATGGGAGGGGAATAGAATTTTTTTTTAATCTATGAGACATTTATTGTGGAAAAACTAAGATGGGCTCCTCATTCTTTTTAGGGTAACGAGGCACTGAAGATTAAACCAAAAATCTCTGCACTAAGATACTAAATCCTTGGCCCTTTTTAAAAAAATTTTTGAGACAGGGTCTCTCTAAATTGCTAAATTGCCCAGGATGGTCTCAAACATTTGATCCTCTGCCTTACCCCGCAGAGTGCTGAGAGTACAGGCATGTGGCACCCACACTAGGCATTTCCTTAAGAAAAGGGACTGACAAATGAGGAATGTACTTACAAACAACTACTGGTGCTTCAGTGAAGGCTTTTCCCGAGCTGAGCACAGGGTGGGTGTATCACAGAAGTGCCAAACTCTGACTGAGTGGGGGTGGAGAAGCTATCCCAGAGGAGCCTGTGTGGGGCCTGACACAGGAGAAGTCTTAGTTTTCAAAATAGTGTATTCGTTCATTCAACTGTGTAGTTCTTGGTCTTCATTTACGCAGCCATGACTTAAGCATACACTTATCAAATGGACACCAGCAGTGCTAAACTGAGTGATTGATATATGTGTAAGCCTCATTTTTCCTCCTGTGTGTCAGTGACCCAGTAGGAGGAGAGGGATAGTCTGCCCCTTTGGGGGTGGATGGGGACTGGATCAGAGAAGGAACTCATAAGGCTCCTCACATAGAGTATCTGCAGCACAACAGCCCTGTGCTTAATTGCGCTAAGGCTTCTTCTTAAGCCCAGGTTTTCAAATCACCCAATGCCTCATCTTCTGTCCCTCTCCAAGCCCAGGGATGAAAAGTGAGTCAGGTAGGGACTTAGAGAGCCAGACCTTCCCCTACCCAGCCATTGATCCAGTTGCACTTTAGAGAGAAAACTCACATTTAAGCCACTTAAAGTTTGAAGCCTTTCAGGTCTGTCAAAGCAGTGTCACCCCCAGCTGTTTCTGGCCTAAAACTGGCCTTAAAAAGGCAAATCTTGACTCAAATTCCTTGTGACCATGTGAATGAGTAGTGATTAAAGGGGTGAGTGGAGAGAAGAAAAGAGGAGAGATGGGGGGTGTTTTCCAAAATTCTTAATAATGCAGGGAGCTTTTGGTTCAGTTTTCTCCAATTCAATGTTACCCACTAGGAAATCTGGATCTAAGAGGCCCACTTTATCCTGGAGCACAAAGGACAAAGAAAGCTGGTTCTCAGGGATAATAGGAAATTAAAGAATATTCAGTTACTTCTATCAGGGTAGATGATTAACAATACTTATCGAATTGCACTGCTATAAACATGGGTGTGCATGTATCACTGTACTGTGGTTTCTTTAACTGTTTCAGGAAGATAACTAGAAAGGGAATAGCTGAATCAAATGGAATTTCTAGTTTTAGTTTTTGGAGGAATCTCCATACTGATTTCCATAGTGGTTGTACTAGTTTACATTTCCCTGAACAGTTTAGAAAAGTTCCTTTTCCCCCACAGCTTCACCAGTGTTTGATAACATTTGATTTCTCGATGATGGACATTTCTTTCTGGAGGAAGAGATTTAACCTACCATCCCACCCCTCAGCATATAGGATTCCTCCCCTTAGTCTATTCCTGGTAGTGTGGTCATTCTTCTTACCTCCTTGCTTTTGTGGGGGAGGGGCATTGAAGCCAGGGCCTTCATACTGAGCTATATCCCCAACCCATATTTTTTTTTATTTTACCTTGAGATAAGTTCTCACTAAATCATTAAATTACCCATGCTGGGCTCAAATGTGCAGTCCTTTTGCCTCAGTCTTCCAAGTGCCATGATTACAGGCCTGCAACACCAGGCCTGGTCCACTTTGCATTTCTTAGGGAGCATTTCACCTCTGAATAGATTTCCATCCATTCATTCGTTCATCAATGTTATGTTGTATCAAAAAAACTTTCTGTTTTGTCATATTCTACATGGGTCATGTTCTCAGTCACTGACAGGAATGTAAAGGCAGACATACGAGAGAGATCCTTAGAGAGCTCATAATCTAGAGAGGAAGCAGGGACATGAACATCTAAAATTAAGAGTATGATCCTGGAATAAGTGTGTAAAGACCAATAGAGAAAAAAAAAAAAAGCAAATTCTCAAGAGAATCTCATCCAAGAGTCCAAAGAAGTGAAAAATAATCAGGCTATTAGGACTTCAGATTGTGGGCCAGTGAAAGAGCAATAAAAGCAGAGCTGAGTACATATAGGTGCAGTGAGCAGAACTGTCTAAAAGTGACCTCAGGGGACATTCTACATTGCTAGAAACAAGCTTGCTCAGACCAAGACCCCCATCTCTTTCTCCTAACCAGAAATTCTACACCCATGCTCAGCTCTTCATAGGACTGATGGCTTC
The DNA here is from genome assembly GCA_004027455.1 of Hydrochoerus hydrochaeris. Lineage (NCBI taxonomy): Eukaryota > Metazoa > Chordata > Mammalia > Rodentia > Hydrochaeridae > Hydrochoerus > Hydrochoerus hydrochaeris. Next base: position 303,524 of record PVLA01001250.1, read on the forward strand.
CTGCACATGGTAGGAAGGAGTCACACTTTCTAGGCACTCCGGGATTAATGGTGGGACAGCTGTGTCTCCAGAATACTTCTATAAATGGTTGGCACTATAAGCTAGACTAACAGCATCAAGTAGCCTATGTGTTCTACACTCTGCCAAAGCTGTTCTCTCACCTTTACTCTGTAAATAGAACAGGGGCCGGTGAGTCCCTGCTGGAGTTTTACAGTGAGCCTAGTACAGGCTTCTCTCCGTGGGACATGGAGAATACCTGCTTTGCATGGGAAGCCCCAGCCTTGTAAATTTTCTCTTTCCTCAGTACAGTCTATCCTGTACTGATGTACGTTCCAATCCAAACCCTGATGCTTACAGTGGAGGGTCCGAATCAGAGGACATGGGCTTGAGGAATATGGAAAAGTAGACAGCAAAGGAATTCCAGAGTTTGAGTGGGGTATGCATTGCAGGATATGAGGACTTTAGTGAAGAGCAGAGCACCATGCACTCTGGGAGTCACAGGAAGCAGGCAAGAGTTGGTCTGCTAAGGCTGCTCAGAGCTTTAGCCTTTCCTTAGATTCTGCCAGCCCCAAGCCTCCCATTAGGCCCTTTTTGGGTGCAAGTTAGGTTGAGTCAGACGGGCAGCTTGCAGAGAAGCTATGGTCAGCGTTGAACACTGAACCTGGTAGAATGAATGCCATCCCAGGGCATTAGTAGCACCAAAACCTGTGCCTTCTGTTTGTGTGGTGCTGTGCAGTTTCCTCACACCCTGTCACTAGTAGAGATACTGAAACTTGAGATCCAGAGAACTGGGGGCCACCTGGCCTAGAGCTGTGACCTCAGAGCTACTGGGAGTATTGAATTACGGATGTGTCCAGATCGGGGATGGCTTTTTATCTTCCCAAATCCAACTTTCCTCTGAAGCCTGATAAAGAAATCCAAGTTCTGGGAGCACATGAGCACATTTGTGTATGTGTGTCTGTGGTGTACTCCAAGAGCCTAGGCGACTTTTTGCCATAGTTATTTACAAGCATTGCTCTTGGTTGCTAATATCCCAAGCCAGCACATCTTCCAGAGCCTATGGACAAACCATTCTAGCTGGAGTTCTGCACTGACTCTGCTCTGTGATTCTCTGCACAGGGTCCAGGAAGTAGGCGGGACCCAGCATGGCTCTCAGAGGGGCCCTCCCAACCAAAACCACTCATCTTTAGATTCACGCACTGTAGCCTGACAGTGAACTGCACATGTACACACCTCCCCAGATTCAGTTCTAGTTGGTTAGGGAACCACACCTGAGTTATCAGATACAGAGAAGAGAAAACCCTTGAGGAAAAGAGCAAACTGAGCAGATGCTGGGACTCTAACCACTTGACTGCTGGGGCTTTAACCTCTACTGGGTGCACATAGTTGGCAAGAGATTGCCTTGTCACTCACCACGGTGGTTTGTGCCATCAGCCATGATTTTCTCAGGGCCCACTGTCTTCTTACCAAAGACGCATTCTGTGCAATATGTGTTAGATAAGTTAAATCCGAGCTAAGGAAGACTACTCAACTCTTCTGCTATTAAATATATGGTCTGATTAATGAAGACTTTATCATCTTATAATCTTTGAGCCAGAGGCAATTTTAAAGGTCATCTATTTTCAAACCTTTTCCTAATCCACTAAAATTAAAAAAATATATATACATGGGTATATGCATATTGAGTACCTATGGGCCACACCAAGTATTTTATGTGGAGTATCTCATGGTGCTGGAGTCCAGCTGCGGCAGGGCTAGGGTTTCCCAAAGGTGGACAGGGAGTCGGCGAGTGAGAGACAGAAAACACTGCACCCCC
>PVLA01001250.1:305439-383580 GCA_004027455.1 Hydrochoerus hydrochaeris
GAATCTGAATCCGCCTTTATTTTTTAGAAGCTGGAATATATATTTGCCAACCCTGGCAGCAACCCCCAGCCCCAAGCAGGAAACGCCCCAGGCCCAGGGCCAGGCAGGGACAATCCCAAACAATAGGTGTTAATTGACCTCAACTCCAAGCAGAAGGCGCCCCAGGTTCAGGGCAATAGGTATCAATTAACATTTTAATTTTGACATTTAGTCAGCCCGGGAAATGCAAGCCGAGGTACCCGGACGCCCGCAGGAGGAAGAGATGTGTGAGATTATTATGCCGCTCCCTACATTGCTTTCCTTATCATTTATGGGAGCAGCTGTCCCTGCGAGGACAGCGCCTGTCTTAGGTCAAGGACTCTTCACATGTACCCAACCAGACCTTACCCGTCATGGGCCTGCAGGACAGCAATTGGTCCTGTGCCTGTCTTAAGCGGCCGGTGGCGTAACATATGTGTCCTAGTTGCCCGTCTTTGGCTGCCTGTCCAGTGTCTCAGGGCAGTTGTCTCACAGGAATTTTGTAAATCCTCCTCCATGAGCTCTTTCATTTAAAGCTTTTGTATAAACTCTCTCATACTACTCACAGAAGGCAAAACCCCACAACCAGTCCTCACAAAGGGGTTATCTAGAGAGCCTCCAGCAACCCCCCTGGAGTCTCCACCCTCGACTCCATATTGAGCATTACATAAAAACATACACATGTTAACTACACAAATTACAATTATCAGTACAAAACATTTCAAGATCCCCACGCCCAATTCCCACATGTGGCGTCCTTTTCCTGGAGAAGCGATTGTCACAAGGCGTGGATGGACTAGGACGCGGCATGGACAGAAAAGGGCACCGCACATGGAAACCTCCTAACCACTCTCTACAGTAACCACCATCATTCTCTCTACTGTATGATCAGGAGCCAGACGCTCAGAAATTTCCATCACTTATTCCAGGGCATGCAGTGAGTATGGAGCAGGGTGTCTTCAGAGATAGAAGCCCTGCAGCTCTTGGCAAGGCTGACCTGCATGTGTGCTTTGTGTTTTCCCAATACATTGTCAATAATTTAAAAGTGAGAGTTCAGTGTTAGAAATATCCAGATTTTCAGTTTTCCCTGGAAAGTTAAAAGACCTGGCCACCCTGGGCTGGTGTTCCCCTTGGGAAGCCAAAAGGCACATTTGTGGCCACCTCTTCAGACACAAAGCAGATAAGGTCCCACGTAGTCCACAGACTGCACGTGTCTAGCCCTTGCCTGCTCATCCTGTCTGATTCTTGTGCTCCTCCATGCTGACAGTCTCCCCAGCCCTTGGATTTAAAAGCTCTGTTCTTTTTCATGCCCTTTCCCATGCTATTTCCTCCATTGGAAAAGCTATTTACACTAGTCTTTGTGTGTCTGATTTGTGCTGAGAGGTTAGCTTAAATATTACTTCCTTAAAAAGGCCTCCTTGACCCCATGGTAAATAGAGTAATGTCTCCTTTTTCTTTCACCCAAAGATGTCACATCCTGATCTCCAGAAGCTGACAAAATGTGACTTTATATAGCAAAAGGAACTTCGCAGATGGGATAAGAGTTTTGAGCTGGGATCCCATGAGTTATTCCAGGGATCCCATGTAAGCAGGAGTCCTATAAGAGGAAAATGGGAGAATCAGAGTCAGCAAAGATGAAGACTTGGCAAAAGACACAAAAGTCCACGGTGTGATGCAGGGAAGGGGCTTGGAACTGAGGAATGCGAGTGACCTCCAGATTCTGGGGAAAGCAAGGACATGGATTCTCCTAAAGAGCCTCTGGAACAACCTGGTCCTGAGCCACCTAAAGTTTAGTCCAATGACACTGATTTTGAACTTCTGACTTACAGAACTGTAAGAGAGTAAATTTTTGTGTATTAAACCATAAAGTTTTTGGTATTTGCACAGCAGCATTTGAAAATTACCACAACCCTTATTCTAAAATACTCCCTTCTCCTTCATTGGTCTCACACTTAGTCATTTATTACTAATATCCTTCTATGCACTTGCCACAACTTAAAATTATTGCATTGGATTGTTTGTATGTAGTGTTGGTCTCTTTGACTGGACTAGAAGTTTTAAGAGTATGGAGAGTGCTGTGTCTCTCTAGCTCATGGCTGTGATCCCAGGACAAATTGTAGTGTCCAGCAACTATAGAAGCTTTGCAGATACTCATTACATGATTAAATTGGTTATTGAGTAGTTGGCCCCATTACCCATTCCATATATTCTCATCTAACCATATTGTAGGTTAGAAATGTCACTACTTAACAGTGGAACTTAGAATTGCACTCAGCCAGGTGCCAGTATCTCTCCGAAGCATAAGAAACAATCAGAGCTTTTAAGGAAATTAGGCAGGAAGCCCAACAACAAACAGGCAACGTGCCCACAATAAATTCATTTCCTGTTTCCTACATTCCTTTTACTTCAGTATCACCTGGTATCTTCTTAGAAATTCAGACTACCAAGCCTCACCCCAGAGCTACTGAATCTGAGTCTACATTTTTTCAAGATGCCCAGAAAGTCCCTATGCGTATTGAAGTTTCAGAACTGTTTTGCTCCATATTCAGCTGGGAGCAGGGCATCCTCCAGAACGTCTCAGTTTGCCACAGCAAGTGCAGCAAGCCCTGTCTGCCCCATCCCAGCCTCAGTGAGCCCCACACCCAATGGCTTGTCACAGCCACGTGCCATCAGTGCACAGGAAGCCTAATTCTCTGACAGTGGAAATGATGCTTGTCACTCCCATCTCTCCCGTCCTAGCCACCTCCCGGGTGTGTGAAGCCAGACAAATAAATGATGAGTTTTTAGGTGCCTACAAGTCCAATAAGAACCAAGTTTGGGTGGCAGAAGCCCCTTCTCACCAACGGTGATGGTGGTGGGGTCTCGCTTTGATGAATACTGCTCTGTATTATTCTTCCAAGGGGTGGAAGAAGATAAAAGCTACTCAGAATCTCTAGGACTTGGGTCTAGAGTCAGACTGCTGAGCTGCTACTTCCAAACAGTCCTCCTAACACTCTTGTAGGTCTCGCAATAGACATTTGCTAAACAAATGTGTTTATAAGTCCTCCAGGATGGGTGGGGATATAGGTCAGGAGCACAGTGCCTGCCTGGCAAGTTCGAGGTCTTGAGTTTGATTCCCAGTACAAAATAAAGTGCATTGGGATCCCCATTTGTGTGGCTAACAGGTCTATAATGGTTCAGTCTATCTGTAGCTTCAGAGAACTCTTCTTAGTTGTTTTCAGGAACAGCACCCACCACAGCATCTAAGACATAGTAGGGATATAATAAATATTTGTTGAATAAGTAACCCTCACATAATCTGTTGAAAAATTTAACTCAGCTGTCTTTGCAACACCTACCATTTGCCCTGTGTAGACAAATTATCCTTCACCAACAAGTATCTGAAAGCCCAACCAAAATGGACTTGAATGAAAAGGAATTCATCAGCTCACATTGGGTACAGTTTGAGTGTGGAAGCAAATTATATCCTCAGGACTAATCTGAGTCCGTCTTTTCTCCCTCAGATGGCTGTATTTTCAGATTCCCTTCTTTATTATGGTAAAGCTGTGGCCATCCTCTTGCACCCTCTCAGCTTCAGATTTATGAACTTGTAACATGAGTCTCATTGGTTTTGATTAAATAATATGTTCATCCCTAAACCAATCCTCTGAGAAATGCAACTTAAATGTGGGTTTAGCTTTGGTCTCATATTCCCTACCTGCTGTAGGGGAGGGAGTGGTGGTTGGCCATGCTGGAAATTTGTAGGCCAAATCTAAATTCTTGTGGAAGAGGAGACCCTTCAGTTACTGATAACCAAATACCGAGTGACTAGTTGCTGAATATCTGAAATATGACTTTCCCTGTCAATCTTCTGCAGTAGTGGTATTGAGGGAGGCAGATCATTTACTTTTGGGAGGGGCATATCTAGGTAAGGCTTCATGGAAGATAGAGCATTTGGTCTGAAACCCAAGAACTGGGTATGACAGATATGCAAAGCTACCAGGGTAAGGGTGACAATGGTTAGAGCACAGGCTTGGAGAAATGATTATATACATGGAACAATGAAGTCAAAGTAGAATATAGGAAAGAATAAGATTAGAAAGGTGAGATCATGAAGGATCTGAAACTTCAGCCCAAGTAATCTGCTTTCAAAGAGGCTGTAGATTGTATTTAAAATGCAAACCTGGAAAAACAGTGATATGTTCATGCACTGTTACTCAGCAAAGAAAGAAATGAGTTATCGAGCTACAAAAAAGTATAGAGCAACTTTAAATGCAACTTGCAAAGTGACAGAAGTCAGCATGAATACACGCTACATGCTTCCAACTATATGACACTCTGGATAAGGCAAAACTATGGACATAATAAAAAGTTCGTTAGTTACCAGGGAGTTGGGGTAGGGGGAAGAAAGGACAAATAGGAGAGGAAAGGGATTTTTAGGGCAGTTCACCTATTGTCCATGGTATTATAATGGTGCAAATGTGTCATTATACTTTTGTCCAAACTCATAGAACATACAATGCTAAAATTGAATCTTTATATGAATTATATGAATTATGGACTTTCAGTAGTTATGGTGGATTAATGTAAGTTCAATTATAACAAATTCACCACCATAATGCAAGATGTTAACCACAGAAGAAACTGATGTAGGATACTAAGAGGACAGATGAGGACTCTACTTTCTGTTCAGGTTTTCTGCAAATCTAAAACTGCTTTAGAAGCATTTGGTAGTAGTAGCAATAAAAGAGAGAAAAAGGTAGAATATTTGGGGTTTAAATCTAAGTCAAGCACTTAGAAGTTGGGAGCTTTTAGGCAGGTCATTTAATCTCTCATCTTCAGTTTACCCAGCTGTAACATGAAGCTATTAATACCCACCCTTAGAACCACTGTGATTAACTGTTAATACATGAAGTGCCAAGAGTATTTCTTTCTTTTAAATAGAAAAAAACAAGAAATAACAATAAAACAGCATTTCAAAACAGGCTAGTAAGAGAGCAGCAATAATCAATGCATTGTATATTGTTATAATTCACAGTAGTTGTTCAGAGTGTAAGATACAGGCATGAAACATTGTCCAGAGACTTACTAGCGCAAAACTTTCCCCGCAGTGAACCAAGAGAAAGAAACCAGCTGTATACTTAGTTTAACTGTCTTGTGTGTGCGTATATATGTATTCTTCCCCTTTTTCCTTCGTTTTCCCTTTCTCCCTTCACAGTCGTTCTTTTCTTTTGAACAGTTTCTTCCCAATTCACAGTATCTATTGTACATTTTGGATCTTGTTTACTGTTGCAAATTCTCACAATAGTGACATAGTATGATGTTTACACATGTGAATCAACAAATTCACTTATGAATTTGGTCTCGAGTTGCATTCATTTACCTATAAAAGTCTCAAGTTTATCTTTTTCTGTGGCTATATAGTATTTTTAACCCATTCCTCAGTCAATGGGCATTTGGTTTTTTCCAAGATTTAGCTATTACAAATTGTGCTGTTATAAACATGGGTACACATATATCACTGTGACATAATGTCTTTGATTCTTCTGGGAAAATACCCAGAAGGAGAATAACTGAGTCAAATGGGATGTCTAATCCTAGTTTCTTAAGAAATCTCCACACTGTTGTTATACCAGTCTACACTCTTAGCAACAAGGAAGGGTTCTTTTTTTCCCCACAGCACTGCCAGCATTTCTCACTAGTTGATTTCTTGATGATAACCATTCTTTCTGGGATGAGATGAAATCTCAGTGTTTTAATTTGTATCTCTAAAATGACCGATGATGTTGAACATTTTTTCATATAGTTATTTGTCATTTGTATTTCTTCATCTGAGAAGTGTATAGTCATCTCAGATGCCCATTTTTGGATTCAGTCTTTGAATTTGGAATGCTTGATTTTTTTCAATTCTTTGTATGCTCTAGATATTTGTTCCTTTGTCTAAGAGAAAATTGGCTATAATTTTTCCCACACTATGGGTTGTCTTTTCCCTTTGTTGGTGATTTCTTTTGTTGTGCAAAAGCTTTTTTTTAATAAGATGAGATCCCAGTTGTTGATTTTTTGTTGTACCTCCCATGCAGTCTGTGCTTTGTTCATAAAGTCTCTGCCTATACCTATGTCTTCAAGATTTCTACCTATTTTCTCTTCCAGTATATTTAGTGTTTCTATTTTAATATTTAGATCTTTAATGCATTCTGGCTTTAGTTTAGTGCATGGTAATAGATGGGTCTAGTTTTAGTCTTCAGCATGTGGAAAGCCAGTTTTTCCAGCACCATTTATTATCTTTCTTCCAGTGAACATGTTTGGCTCCTTTGTCGAAGATAAATTGGTTTAGTGTGTTTGTAGTTGTACCTGAATCTTCTCTTCTGTTCCCCTAATCCTCAGGTCTCTTTTTTTGCCAATACCATGCTGATTTTCTCACGGTAGCTTTATAGTGTAAATTCAGGTCAGAGCTTGTGATGCCTCCTGACTTGTCATTGTTGCCCAGAACTGTTTTTGCTATTCTAGGTCTCTTCCATTTCCAAATGAATTTTAGGAATATTTTCTCAAGTTCTGTGAAGTACACTAATGGTATTTTGATAGGGATTGCCTTAATACTGTATGACAGTTTTGGGAGAAGGGTCATATTCACCATGTTGGTTCTTCCTATCCATGAGCAAGGAATATCTTTCCATTTTCTGATATCTTCTTCAGTTTCATTTTTCAGAGTACTATAGCTTCAAGAGTATTTCTTGACATCATGTAGTAAGCCTTCATAAATACTAGGCTCAGGGAGTGGTGAGATGGAGTAAATGTTTCTTATAAATACACAAGAAGCCATTGAAATTTTACTCTGGGAAGCTGTTACTCAGATCTTTTTTCAATGGTCTTTAAATGGCAGCTGCCTACAGAATGGATTGTCATAAAAAGAAGTTAGAGACAAAAAGATAAATTAGGCCATAATTCCAAGAGAAATGTAGACATAGTGGTAGATATGGAGAGGAGGCAATTACAGAGGAAGTGTTGATTAATATGGAAAATGAAAAGAGGAGTCTTGGGAGAACAGGGTGCCTTAAATGAAGACTGAAAATGTGGAGGTGGAGGGAGCAAGCATTGAAATCTTAAGCTCAGGAAAGAACTGGCTAAATTACTGGGACTGTTTACTCCTTCCTCTATGGCTGAAGAGAGCTCTCATGCATGGCTGTTATCAGAAGATCTTACATCATTTCCCTGCTGCAATACAAAAGGTGAATTTTTACACAGAAATTTACCTGCCAGCTGCACCACTGCCTTGACATTTTAAGTGGTACTTGCTCCTTTATGTCAGACATTTCCCACAAATAAGAAAGTGACAACCCTCCCTAATGGGTGTTCAAGTGTTCAATGAAGTGAGAACGCTGCTAGAGTTGGGGAAATCTGGTGCCTGCTGAAGACAAAGGGAACATCAGTAACAAACATGTTCCAAGCAACTATCTTGGGGCCCTCCCACCCAGTGCCCTGTGCTTAGCCACGCAAAGCCTCTAGGAGGAAGGTGGAGCAGACCTACCTCCTCCCTGCCTCCTGCTGAGTCACCGTAGCACATTGCTGCAGGGAAGCAGAGCTACCTCAAGAAAGAACAAACATTGGCCTGCCCAGTTTGAAAATAGGTGAAAAACATATTGGCATCAGGCTGCCATAGAAGGAACAATAAATGTTATAAGGGACCCACCTCACCATGCTATAAGTGAACTCCTCTCCCCTGCAACATTATTGTCATGTAGTTTCCTAGCTGTGACTCAAACTCACAGTCAGTAAAAGGAAGCTCACCATTAAACCAAGCTAACTGGTAAGTAGGAAGATTTAGAGCCAACTCAATGATCTTACAGCCAGGGAATCCAAAACCCAGATGGAAAAAGTCACCTATTGAGCCAAGGGCTGGCTTTCCCGTGGCTGGAGCTGTGTCTAGGCATAACATGATGGTGAAAAGCAGTGAGTTCTGATAACACCAGGCAAAATCTAACTTTTTTCCTGAGTGAACCAGTTTCTTTTCTATAAATTCTGGGTTTCTTGACTCTAATGTAGGGATAATAATAATATCTAACTTACTGCATTGCCATTTGGGAAAATGTACACTGAGTACTTGGTCTTGTGCCTGGCACTTAGTAGGCACACATTAATGGCAGCTATTAAATATAGTTAGTACAGATTCTGCTTATGTTTACCTGCCATCTCAGTTTAGGATTGTGAAATTATATTTACCATTCTGTCTGTGCACTGCTTATCATTTAGTTCTGTATGGATTCCAGTGTCTCAGAGAGAACAGAGACCAAAAAAGACATACTGCTGACAGGTGATTTCCTCATGGGGGCCTGAAGTTTCCTCTCCCTATAAACCCTTGCAGCCTGAGCCCCAGCGCTACGTACTGATAGTGCCTTTGGACTGAGCTAAGGTAGCAATGCCGCGAGTTCCTTATGAACCACGTGGCAGCACCTTGGACAGCGTACAAATGATTATATCTCCAGGTAGAGGAATCAGGTCCTCCACATGACAGGTAGGTGACTGCTAAGATACTTAGCAAGAAAGGATGCAAAAATATTTTCCTAATTTCTAATTTCTTGAGAAACTATACCAGAAAGTCAAACCAAGAATAAACTTCCCATTTGTGTGGTTTTCATTCTCCACTTCCCACTGAAAAACCCACTGCTTGTTAAAGTTCAGGATAGAAAAAAAACAAAAAATAAATAAGGATGATACTCATTCCAACAAGAATGATTGAACCAAGTGGGCACATTTCGTTGGAGTGAATGATTTGCCAGCTTTCTTCAGCATTGTTACAATTATAACTATTCTCAGGGGCATGCTTCATTCTGGACCCGTTATTCCCAAGGAGCAGAAAAGAGCAAAAATCAAAGCTTTATCATCAGGCTGTGGTTTATGGGACACAACAGGCTATTCTCTGGACACATCCACAAAGCTATAGGAAAGCACAGCTCCGGTACAAATTCAAGCTGCACTGAGCTCCTCCAGACACCTGGAAGAAACGGTGCTATTTGCATGAAGCAAAGAAGGTGGCTGGCCTTTCTGTTGGTATTTCAGGAAATTTTAATAATCTGGCCAATGAAAGATGAACTGCTTCGCAGGAAGAGAGGGGTAAAGTTACCTACACTCCCAGAGTTCAGAGAAAGGAGGACAGTTACTGCTATATGACAGTACTGTGAGAAACGCTTTCTTTGTATAGAGGTATTATTGAATTCCATTTAGCAGAAGACAAAGCTAAGGCTCAAGGAAGTTGCTCAGCATTCTTTCTGTAACAGAAACCCAGCTCTCACTGGATTAAATAAGAAAGGAAATATACTGGGCCTAGTACTGAAGAGTCCAGGGGAGGATTAATTCTGGTATGGTTCTACAGAGGAGAGAAAAGGTGTCCTGACTGTCCACCTGTGGACTTAGCTTTCCTCTCTTGCCTCCACAGAACACAGACTCTTCCTTGTGGTTACTAGGTAGTGACCACAAACTCTAGCCTCATCTTCTTGGCTCAGCAACCCCAGTGGAGTGAGAGCTTTTCTTCCTTGATAGTTCCAGCAAAAAGTCCCAGAAATGATAACCATTTGTCTTGAACTCCAAAGCAAGCCTTGTGATCAGGAAAGTGGAATAAGTATAGACTGGTTAGGCTAGATTGGAGGCCCTGCAGCTGATGCTTGGGGAAAACCCTGGCAGTGAATATCATGCTGACTGAGAGGCAGGAGAAGGTGATTCCCTAGAGAAACTTGACTTAGCTGCAAGTGAGGGAGGAAAGGATATAGGCAAGCAGCAAAACCAGCGTCCAACACATCAGCCTCTTCTGACAAGTAGCTCCATTGTTCTTTGTATCATGTGTAAGTCACTTTGCTCACTACCTGACAGACACCAGGTACTTTCTCCTGAGTGTCTGCTTTGGGACCATGCTACACTAATCACAGAGATAATATTTCATGTCCCCACTGTAATTTGAAGGAGAAAACCAGAAAATTATGTTGGGTAATTGAGACTCCAACCTGATGTCTTCTCAAAAATAGCCATTTTCTTTCTTTGAGCTGATTGGAAGAAAGTAATCAAAGACAAAATATGCATTGTGACTTTGCCTAAGGAACCCACATATAAAAAGATATGCATCTACTGTGCTTAAAGTCTTATGCAGTATATCAAGACCAGAAAAAAGAAGATATTACAAGTGAAAAATAACAGGCTAATTAAGCCGCTATCTTGCTATCAGGAAATAAGGAATAGTAATGATAGTAATAATCATTGACACTTTCTAAGTGATTTAGACACAGTGTCTTCCTTTAATCTTCACAACAATCCTGTGAGATAGGATTAAAGCAGCCCATTCAGTCCAGTTTTGGTGACTTCACATGGCTTGCCTAGTGTCCATACATAACAAATGGAAAGTGTAGGAGGTGAGCTTTGGTATTTCTAATTTTAATTTAGTGTTCTTGATCATTGCAAAAATCTGCATGAAGCCGGTCATGGTGGTGCACACCTGTAATTCCAGCACTTGGGAGGTTGAGGCAGGAGGATCACCATGAGTTCAAGGTCAGCCTGGGCTACATAATGAGATCATGTCTCAAAAAACTCTGTATAAATGTCTATTTTTGCTAGTAAACAAGGTAGTTTCTTAGAGAAGATAGAAATTTGAACAGCATTGGTCAGAAAGTTTGAGTTATAAATGTTGCCGATCTCACCCATATTGGATTAAGCAAAAATATAGAATATTTTTCTTTTTGCCATGTGTAATTGAAAGACCCAAGGAGAGCTAGGACTGCAGGCACAGACTGATCTAGGGGCATATGTAATGTCTGTGGGACCCACTCTGTCTGTTAAGCATTGTTTCTTCTGTGTTGGCTCCATTTTCCTGCACACTTTTCTCTGGCTGTAGATTGTCGCCAGCTGCTAGAAGCTGACAGTTTTCTAGTTTAACTCTCTGAGTGGAAAGAGGGCATCCATTTTCCAAAATCCCAACAAAAACTTCAGAGTCAAGTATTATTGCACCATCTAGAGCAATATACACAGCCAGATATAAACTAACTGGCTGTTTCCCCCTGCTGTCCTTCTCTGGAGGACAGAATCCAAAGAAAGGGGTGACTGTGACAATCTGATCATCTTCACCACAAATAGGCAGCATGAACTAAGAAAGGAAGAGGGCATTTAGCAATGTAAAATCAGGTTGCCATTGTCAACAGCAGAGCATTAGATATTAATTCGAGAACAGTTGACAGCTACACGAGTCTCCAGTGTGTTTGACAAACCACCCAAATTGTGTAACTTAAAGCAACCACCATTTATTTAGCGCAGGATTCTGTGGGTGGTTGGCAATTTGAGCTCATTCATGCATCTGTGAACAGATACTGGGTCAACGTGGGATCAACTGACCTAGGTCCCTCAGCTGGGGTGGCCTAGCTGTGTTTCACACATTTTCTCAGCCTCCAGCAGTCTGTCTCGGGCTCATTCACATGGTGGCAGAATGTTTCTAAGATAAACAAAAATAATTGAAGCACTTTTCATGCCTATTTGTATCACATTTCCTAATATCCCACTGGCCAAGACAAATTACATGATAAAACCCGGATCTGGGATTGGAGGACACTCAGAGTGACACAGCAAGGAAGCTCTGGGTTCAAAGAAGGGAAAGATTTATAGACTCTTCCGTCTGTCACTGTGGGCATTCAAACAGCACTAGAATAGTGTCAGCACATATCAGGCATACCTGTCAATAAAATCTTGTCATATAAAAGACAAAGTTCAGATGAGAGTAAAGCAAAGAAAGCCTCCAGGCACAGGAAACAGTAGCAGCCAATGCCCTGACAGTAAATGTTAGAGTTCTGTTTTATTTTAATGCTAGTGAGTTTCTATGCCATGGGTACAACAGGCCTGGAGGCAGTAGTGACCTTGAGGGCCATGGACTTCTCCTTTCTAAGCAACGGAAGTTGTTGAAAGTGTTTGAAGAGTGCTATGATGCAATTAACAAAACTTGTACAGTGCTGTACCTGATAGCTTCAGGTAGATGGCCTTCTCTAGAGGACAGAATCCAAAGAAAGGGGTAACTGTGACACCCTTAAACACAGGGAGACTAACTTGCCTCAAGTCTGCTGTGCCCCAGGTGCCAAAACTGAGTTCAAAACTTGCCTTACCATATCCCAGATCTACAGCTGTGAGGTCCTGAGGATGCACTGTCCTGAGCGCCAGACAAATGCAGCTTGCATGTACCACCCCAGCCCCTGAGATCAGCCAGCTGATGGTCTTGACACTTCCAGGAGCTTCTAAAACCTCATCCAAACCATATCTGGTCTCTAAGTTATAGTTGGAGCTCATAACTGTAAGGATTATGAATAAGTCATTACTCTTGTTACCCCACAGAGAAAAGCTTTAGATAGCAGGCTCCCCTAGTCAGTTGCCCAAACAGCAGTAAACTCAGAAAAGTTGTATTACGGAACCCTAAGTTCAGGACCTAAAGACTGGTAGCCATGAATGCTCAGCCGCAGGCAGCAATGGGCCTTCCCAGCAGTAAGTGTCTGGCAGTGAAAGCCACGCATTGCCCTGGTGCCCCCCATGCTTTGCCACATTTCCCTGGCTGCCATGTGCAGCGAGAAGTTCCAATGAGAAGTTTGCAGCTGTCCTTCCCTGAACTGCTGCATCATCCTGAGGGAGCCACAGTAGACCAGGCAGCATCTGTTGCAGGAACCCAGCTGGCTTTGCTGGGGAAGAACTGGTGAGGGCCACCTTCCCCTGCTGTCTGCCTTGGCCAGGTACACTAAGTAGACAGGAGCAGGGAAACAATCAGTGACATTCAGCTTCTAGCTGATCATTTCCCCCAACACTGAGGACTGGGCGTGGGGTAGGTAGAGAAAGCATCATCTGAGATCTTCTGCTCATGCTCAGCGTTGCCTGAGTAAACCTAAAACAACTGGTTTTAAGTCACAGTCCCTCCGTCTGTGTCCAAGGGCAAATAACTAGATTTCCCTGGGGCGCAGACAAAGAAGAAGACAAATAGGTACCTGGTAAGGTCATTTTAAAATTCAAAGACTTTAAAAACATTCCAAAATGAAATGGATCATCTCTATACTCTAAATACCTGAACTCCTGGACACATCTTCTCTCTGCAGTCACTGGTCACCCATGAGAAACATGTCCCTCCCCGTTACACTGTCCTGCTTTATTTTCTGTGTACCATGTGCCATAGTGTGTTGAAGATCTTAATTATTCATTTGTAATATATGGATTGGAAAATGTGTTTAGAATATTAACCAAGTTAATTAATTCATCATTAAGTTATGTACCTTTCTTCCACTAGAACCTGAGTTCCAAAAGGGCCCAGATCTTGCCATTGGTGGTCCCTGCTGTTCTTTTGGCACCTTGGTCGATGTCCGTTATGTAGGCATGTAAGAAAAAACAGCTGCACGAGTGAATATTAAATCATTCTATAAATTTAAAGATGCTCTTTAGAAATTTTGGGTTACTATGACTACGAAAGCCAGATCAGAGTCTACAAACAGAATAGATATTCCTGAGGTTAGGTGTTCAAGGAAGAAGCAAAGAGTCTACTCAGAATATGTTGGGGGAATTGTACCAAGTACTCACCACCTATAATGACCAGAAATTCACCTTCCTCCAAGTTGTCATCACTGTCAAGATAACCACCACCATTTGAATGCTTTCTGTGTGGCACTAAATGAAGAGTGAGGAAAACCATTGTTTATTTATTTTTTAAGACAGAGCTGCACTATTAGTTTAGGTGGATGTTCAACTTACTATATAGCCTGGGCTGACCTTGAACTCATAACAGTTCTGCTGCCTCGGCCTCCCAGGTGCAGGGGTTACAGGGGCATGCCAATGCACCCAGCTTACAAGGAGAGATTTATTTATTTCATATCATTTTACATGCATTTACACACAACAATGTGCACACACACTGTGTCTGAGGTTGATTTCTGCCAAAGAAGACTCTGACACAAGTATCAAGGTGCACATAGTTTATTTGGGAAGCAACCCTGAGAGGTGGTGGGAGTGGGTTAAGAAGGATAGGGAAGGGAAAGAAGCCTGTATCAAGTAGCAGCTGTGAGCACCAAAACGCAGACCTGCTGGGCTCCTCAGAAAGGCAATGTGGAACATGCTTCAGAGGCACCCATTCAAGAATGAGGAAGATGGGTCTGGGAATTTAGCTCAGCGGCATAAGTGCTTGACTAGCAAGCACAGGTCGTGAGTTCAATCCCCGGTACCAAAGGGAAAAAACAGGATGAGGAAGCTGATATATTTATCCACCAACTCCTGTATGCCACCCAAGAAGGTTAACTATGGCATTTCTGGCTGGCCCAATTTTAGGCTGTACAAGATCTTCAGACCAAAAAGTCACTGTGGTTGGAAAGGAGCACAAGTGGCAGTTTGGGACAGCGAGGGCAAAGGGGACACAAACAGAGCAAGGATAGCTTCTCCTATACCATCTCAGGGAGGACGCTGACAAATGAAGTCTCTCGCTGCTGGGCTTGGGTGTGTCTGATGAATATGGAGCCTAAGATTGGAGGAGGAGGCTGAAGCTCACTTCTGTGTCTGAGTGTATAGAAAGCGACGAGGAGGGTCTCAGGGAGCACAGGCTTAGGGGCAGATAGAGTGCGATGATCAGATGGTTGGTAGCCCAGGACGATCTTTAAAAGGAAAAGAAGTCTACAGAGACTTTGATGTACACTGCTGTGCCTTCCTCTCCAAACTCTCCAGCAAGCTCCGTAGTAAAACGTTGGTTGTTTCATGAGGTCAGGTTCTAGATTTAAAGGAAGGAGAGGCACTGGAAGAGTCCTACTTTAGAACTAGTGTGGGCTGAATCAGTCAGTAGCACCTGGAGACAGCCAACATTTGGGTAAAGCGTTCATATTCTCTTTTAATCCTGACTGTTGTAGTTTCTCCATGTTAGTCAGCTCTGGCCACAATAAGGTTGCATAACAAACTACTCCCAAGACTTAGTGGTTTATAATAAAAAGCACCTCATTCTCTAGTTCATGTGTGAATGGCCCTGCAGACCAATTTGGAAAGGATTCAGCTTTGAGCAAAAGGGTGTCTCTGAGATCACAGTTGGGTTCTAGTGTGCTCCACATGTGTCCTTTTTCTTTGTAATGCAGGCAGTATAAAGTGCATATCATTCCAGCAGTAGGTCACAGGAGAAGAAGTAAAGCTAACCTTGGATGCACTCTGGTCTACTCACACCAAGTTTGTAAAATTCCATTGGTTCAAACAAGTCACATGGCCAACTCACAAACCAACACCTTTTACAAGGTAGGAAAACATACTCCTATGCACATGTGTGCCTTGCAAAGTCAAAGAGGGTGTGAAGAACTGGGAACAACAACTCCAATTACTACAGCTTCACCTTACCCCATAGAACAAGGAGGCTTAAAAGAGTTAAAACTATTTGTCCAAACCTTATATACATGCAGCTGGACTGTGGACTGGCTTCATTTCACCCCAAAGCTTGTGTGCTTAGCATGACATACTTCTCTGCTAGAAGGCAAGATGAGCGAAGGCCCTTAGAGCAGCGGCTCCTCCGTCACTTTCCAGCGTGAAGGCACCTATGTTAATCATGGCCATGGCACCAGGTAGTGACAAAGGAGCCATGTCCTTCCTGTTCTTTGCACCATTCTTCCCGTACAGCCACACACCTTTGGCTTTCACACAGGAGCTTCCTCCTCCCTGAAGATTACTCGTGTCATCTCGTCAGAGGTTTTCGAAGCAGGCCCAGGAGACCCAGAGGTGACAAACATTTCCATTTTTACTTCCTTGAAATTTCTCCTAAATGTGTCAATCACATCCAGAAAAGGAAGGAGGTAAAGTTCACACCATTCAGCTCCCTCCCTGTTGCCATGGCTCCCATCCAGACACCAACATGCCAGCCACTCTGACTGCCTTTGCAATGGAATCAAAGAAGGGGAAAATCATCAGCGGGGGTGCAAACTCTTGTTTAAATGCAAATACCTTTGAGAGGAAGCAATTGCAGGGAAAGGAAATTATGAAAACCCAGTAAAGTGCATGGAGTTGGGGCTAAGGCTGATAACCGTGAGGGTCCCCAGCAGGATCGTCCCTGCTCCATCTCCTGCCAAAGTGGGGGCCGCGTTTCCAGAAGCGATTTGCCGAATAGTGTGCATCCAAGTGATCCCTAACAAGGCTGTCAGAGTGGAGGAAAGCAGACTTCCTGGTGGGGAGAAAGCCTGTCAGAGCCAAGGGACGCCGATGGGATGCAAGCCCGTCTTCGCTAGAATTTAAAGTAAAGGAAATAAGGTCTGAGAACTGGGGACAAGTGAGATTTTAGAAGACAATATCAGTCTCCCCAAAAAGAAGGATGCACTGGGAAGGGGATGAGTACAGGGAAAGGGTATGAAAAGACCCATTAGAGCCAGCAATGCTTTAGGTCTTTCTGATTATATATATATATATATATATATATATATATATATATATATATATTAGAAGGATGGG
This sequence comes from Hydrochoerus hydrochaeris, assembly GCA_004027455.1. Lineage (NCBI taxonomy): Eukaryota > Metazoa > Chordata > Mammalia > Rodentia > Hydrochaeridae > Hydrochoerus > Hydrochoerus hydrochaeris. The sequence goes on from PVLA01001250.1 coordinate 321,889, forward strand.
TATTTAGCCCAGTGGCATAAGCACCTGCCTGGCAAACGCGAGGTTGTGAGTTTGATCACCAGTACCAAAAGACAAAAAACAAAAAAAAAGTAGATTTTCATTCGGAAATCTTGTTTTGTTAAAAGTAAACAACCATCCATTTTTAGTTTAAAATTTGCTAAAGCTTAAGTATTTAACAAGAGATTGTGTCTCGTATCATAATTATACGGTATTGAGGATTATGCATCTGAAAGCTATTCTGTGACTCTGTTGCGGGCAAGTGGGCAGAGCCACAAGGCCTTGGGTGAGGGGAAGTCTGAGACAATTCCATTGCCTGGAAAATCTGAATCAGCCCCCATCTTGAGCCACCCCTGGGCTATGGATGTTTCATGCAGGCATGTAGGTGGAGAATCTGTGGATATTCTCAAACCACCATTATCTGTAATAACTAAAGAAAAGAAAAGAAAAGAAAAGAAAAGAAAAGAAAAGAACGTGAGAGAAATAAGCAGTGTGTCTCCAATCCCTGAGTTCCTGTGAGGCTTCTAACAAGTCCCAGGCAGCATAGCACAGAGGCTTCCAAAAGATTCTCATGGCTTGGCAGAAATAGCACTAGCTTAGGAGTTGAAGGTCTATATTAGGGTCCTACCTCTCATATAATCCAGTCATGTAACATTGGGAAAGTCATCTTACCTCTCCCAGCCTCGCGCTCAGTTTCTATATCTGTACAATGAGGATGTTGGGAGGGTTAAATTAAATGAAGAAAGTTTCTCCTACCACTCACTGAGCACTTAATAGAAGTTACAACTGTGGGCCCCCTAAGGCCTCAGCCATGTCTTAGTTTGATATGCATGATTTTTTTAATTGCAAGCTAATACTTAACAATTAAGCAGTTGACATTAAAATCTAGGATTCTAGTTCTCTTAAAAAATTAGATCTGACAACACTGGGACCTACAATGTTACAGTTGCTGGAAATAGCTTCCTCATGTAGAGGGAATTTACAGTCTTGACTTGGTCACCAATTCTGCCTCTCCCTGTTTTATTGTATGTCAGACAGACATTTCCTGGGAAACAATATATGGTTAATCCTTGTAACAATTCTAAGCAATAGGCAGCTAACGTCCCCTACAACAGCAGTAAGTAGTCCTAAAGTCCTAACTCTCATTTTATGGAGAAGGAAACTGAGTCTTCTTACTTTTTTGCTTAACTAAAATTATAGCTACTTTCCATTGATTGGCATTAACTGAAGACCACACACATAGTAAGTATCAGAGACTGTATCTGATCCCAGGCTGCCCACATGCTTGTAATTATTCTGCTCATCCAGAAAAAGCACCATTAAGTACAAGACTTCATTCAGATCACATCAGCAGGTTTAAGGACATGGTGGCCCACCAGGGCTGACACTTCCACATCTCACTTGTTTTTGGATTAAGTGATCTGCACAAGGAACAAAGTGGTGAATAAACAGAAGCAGGGAATATGAAAGCCAGAGGGCCACAGAAGCATGACTTAGTGGAATGTCCTCATGGTAAGATGGAGAAAGAGACTTGGAAAAACTCAGTGACTTGCCCATGATCACACACTTCTCAAAAATACCAAGGCTCAGCTAGATTTAGGGAAATGGAGTTAATTAGCTAGCCAGATATATGTTAGGTTCCCAGATGAACCGAGGTTACAGTTGTGTAGATTTTACATTTAAAGAGATTTGAGGTGAGAAATGAATCAGAACTACCTGAAGAATTGCCTCCATTTTCTCCTATGGTGTCAGTGAAATTGTCCCTAAAATTGTACATGAGGGTGATGTGGCCATTTCAGCTTCCTCTTTGAAACACAGAATGTCAGAGGGACAAGTATCATCAGAGGTCATCCAGATCGATCCTGTTATATTGTAGGTTTGCAAACCAAGGCTCCGAGATAAAAAGATTCATCCAAGATTATTCCCCAAGTCCATGCAGAGCTAAACCTTAACTGTTTCCTGCTGCAGCCACAGCCTCTGTCTCTTCCTGGCTGCTCTCACTGTTTTGTGGTGTACTTAGCCTCTCACCCACCCAGCTCCCCAATCTTTCTGGGAAGCATCTTAATGTTGTTGCCAGGCTCTGTAACTCATTCCTCTGGGGCTCAGGGATGGGAGGACAGCTGCTCTAAAAAATGCTCACAGCTGGATTAATAAGAAAAGCAACACCTCTGAGTTCCTTCACTTCGGCAGGAGGGCAAGGACTACAGCTGTTTTTCTCTGCCTCTCAGATGCTCTCAGGGAGGCTAAGATGTTCCTTGCTCTCTGTCTGACTAGAATTATGCCTGTTTCATGTCCATTTTGTGACCACCACCAAACAGCCTTCCTAACCCCGGCAGGAGTCAGCATATCCCCTCCCCTGCATTTATTCAAACACTCTCAGAGGAGAATCTCTTAGAGCACCCGGATGATCTAGCTTTTGCTGACCTCTCCTACTGTATTCGAGGCTGTCTGAAGGCACAGACCAAGGCAAATTCACACAGCCCTCTGCACGCTCCCGGTAACACTGCACATTGCGTATAGTACACGACCAGTTACTACCACTTATTCAGAGATCAGCATAGAAGAAGTGGTTCCAGGCTCAGCACTTTGCATACTTTGTCTCAGTGAACCTTCATAGATAGCCTGCAAGGAAGCTATTACTATATATATTTTATGGTTGAGGGACACTGAAACTTCCACAGTTTATTGCAGAACTAAGAAATTCAAAACTTCCCATGGTGTATTATTGTTTCTCTTCTCCCTTTACTCTTGCATTCTCCAAAGCCCTCAAGCTTTCTCCACTTTCTCCTGCCTCAGGACTTTACCTGAACTGCCTCTTCTGCGTGTGTCACTTGCCCTCCACCTAGTTAATTCTGCCTTAACATCTTCAGATCTTGGCTCAAAAGGTTTTCCTCAGGGAACTCCTACACACACGCACACACAGGCACACACGCACTCCTAACCTCTAAATTAAATCTTGTCTTCTTGTAGTAACCTCTCATAGCTTACTCAGCCTTTCCTTCATGGTATCTGCCACAATCTGTAACCCCACACTTTATGATCATACAGTCACCATCTGTCCTGTCTATCAGTACAAGCTTCACAAGGACAGTCCTCATGTGTGTTTTGCTTATTGTCCGCAGTGCCAGCCATGAAGTAATTGTGTAATGAGCACTTTGTGAATGCATGAGCACCTGACCCCAAAGCACATGTACTGAATGCCAGGCAACTCGGAAGAGTAGAGCTTAATAAATGGTCATATCAGTGAAACTGGACACAGGAAGAGATCAGCCATCAGTCGCCAGCTGGAAAAGATCAAATGATTGACTATTAGAAAATACGGAGGTCCAGCAGGCTTTTGCTTTATTCATTTTGCAACAAAGCAGGCTTTCTGTTTGGCAAAAAAAGAAAATAACTCTGTGTTCCACTTTCTCTTTTTAACAGTTATTGGGATCCCATGGCTCAAACAGCCCATTGAATACAAATGAAAGAATGGGTCAGTTCATATCAGAAATGAATGATTAGGACATCTCCATTACTTCTTACACAGAGCTTGGCTCCCAGACTCCTTGAAGAGCGGCTCAGTCAACTCGGCCCCTGAAATCATGTAGGCAATCATTTTTTTTCTTCCCAAATTAGGTTTTCAAATTTCCACTTAAAGAAAAATTGAGAGTGGGAGGGTATGACCCGAGGAGACTGGAAAATCAATGGCAAGGATTCAAAGGTATTCTGAATGAAAGGCCCAGAAGCCATAAGATGAAAAGGAAAAGAGAAGAGAAGACAGTGGGGGGGGGGGTGAGTGTGCGTGCATGTGTGTGCATATGTGTGTGTGTGTGTGTGTGTGTGTGGATAGGTGGGGGACTCTTCTCCAAAAACATGCTCCTTTTTTTCCTGGGGTAGGAAGAGATGGACATATGCAGATGAAAAGCATGTCTGGATGGAACCCCAATCCGTAAGTTTGTCTGCAGAATCATACACAGTAGAACTGAAAGGCATCTGTGATGAAGATCACCTGGCCCTGCCTTCATTTCATACCTCCCTGAAACTCAGCGAGCTAAAGGATTGCTCGAGTTCCCACCAGGAGTCAACAGGGTCCCGGTGAAAACCCTGGGCTCTTGATCCCCATGCCAGGGCTCCGTTCATTACTTCAGGATTCTTTGCTCAGCAGATAGTGCAGAGTGAGAGGCACAGCAATGGTTCCCAAAGACATCCGCGCTGTAATCCCCCAGTCCTGTGAACATGCTAGCCTCTGTGGCAAAGAGCACTTTGCAGGTATGATTAAGCTAAGGCTTTTGAAATTTTCTTAGATTACCTGGGTAGGCCCAGTGTAATCACAGGACCCTTGTAAGAGGAAAGGAGGAGAGGAAATGTGTGGCAGAAGCAGAGGTGGAGTAATGTAGGTGACCTCTGAAAGCTGCAAAGGGAAAGGAAAAGGCTTTTACCCATAAAGCCTCCAGAAACAGCATCACTCTGCTGACCCATTTTAGACTCCTAACTCTTACAGATGCAGAATAATACCTCTGTGTTTCTGTAAGCCATTGAGTCTGGGGTAACTTGTTACAGTTACAATCAGAAGCTAATACTTCAATGACACCACTCACCCCACATGCTGAGGATGCAAATCCCTCAGAGAAAGGAAGACCCAGAGAATCTTGGGAATTTTGAGTGGCTACCTATCATTAGCAAAGTGGAAATACACTTTCTGGAAACAACTCCAGTGACCATCCACAGGGGAGCAGATAAATATACTGTAGTATGTTCTCACACTGTAGAATACCACATGACAGTGTAAAAGAACGATTGATAAATGTAATGACATGAATCAATCGCCTAGGTGTATCATTAGACAGAAAGAAGTCAGACACAAAGATGAGGTAGTGAATCATTCCGTCTACATAAAACTCAAGAACAGACACAATGCAGTTATGGTGATACAAATCCAAGTGGCAGCTCCTTTGCAGGAAGAGTATAACAGGGAGGGGTGATGGAGCAGGGTAGGGACTTCAAATGTGCTGCTGAAGCTCAGTCTGGTTACAAGTAGACAGGCAGACAGAAATTTATTGATCTGTCACTTAGGAGTCATTCACTTTACATTACTTGCAATGCAATAAAAATTTTAATAATATGAAGTCAAAATTAAAAAGAAAATCCTTCCCCCTCCCCCCCCCCAAAAAAAGAAAAGAAAATCCAAAGAACAGTGCTCTGGGAGCTGAATTCTTTGAGTTCACTCTCAGCTCCATCTGTTATAACTACGTAGATCTCTTGAGCAAGTTGCATTGCTTATCTGTATAATGGAAACATAAACGTCTCCTACCCACCGAGTGGCTATCTGTTGGTACATGCAGTGTGCTTACAGGTGTGCCCAGTACTAGGAAGTGCTTCATAAATGCTGGTGTTATTTCTCAGGCATAAATGCAGAGGTGTCCTGGACCCAGCCAGCACCAGGTCCTGAGAACGGATGGTGTGCATCTTTTGCCAACAGAAGCACCAGAGATACTAGACAGGTAGTTTAAAATTAGTCGCAGTGCGAGTATTTGCACAATAATTGACAAAAAGCTATAGATCAGTAGCTGCTGTGTTTGTTTGGAAAACCTCTTATAGTGCATCACTGCATAAATGACAAAACTATGCCCAGTCTGGAGCATATTTTACATTAGTAAAAGGGAGAACAAAGATGAGGGGCTGAAGTCAGAAAGGCATGACTGAAACCACTCACCCCACATGTTGGGGTACCCCACACATTTTGCATCAGTCAGTACTTACTAGAGAAACATATTTGATGTAAAATATACAAATATGTAAGAACTTACCAGATTGGCTTAGAATGGCTGCCCACAGGGTCAGGTGTGGGAGAGGGCAGAAGGTCTGCCTGAGCTAGAGATTCAGGGATGCAGTCGAAGGCCAGGAGCTCAGTGTAGGGTCCTCCACGAGTCCATATCAGGGGCTGCAGGGTCCAAGTTGGAAGCCTAGAGACAATGTCCAAGGTGCAGGTGAAGACTGGAGCTCCTTCAAAGAAACAGAAGCGGCCTTCCTTCTCCGTTCCCCTTTTATACCACGTAGGCTGCAAATCCATTGGTCGCTGTCACTCACACCCAGCAAATGCCCTCAGCCACATCCAGAACTACACAGATCCAACTTAGTTAGGTGGTTTTGTTTTGTTTTTTGTTTTTGTAGCAAGACTCAAACTCATGACCTCACACTTGCCAGGCAGACACTTATGCTGCTGAGCTAAATCCCCAGCTTTTTTTTTTTTTTTTTTTTTGGTACCAGGAATCAAACTCAGAACCTTGCACTTGCCAGGCTGGTGCTGTGCCACTGAGCTATATCCCCAGCCCTGGGTGTTTCTTATGTAACTGGATGCAAATCAATTAACTATCATGAGGACCAGCTCCCTGCCCTCCACACCTCATTGGACCTGAGAGGCTGGAAGGCGCTGCTGCAGGACGAGCTGGTGGGCCTCGTGACAGCATCGCGTCTCCCACTGCGGTCTTTTCTCTTCCTCTCCCACCCCTGAGATTTCACGCATTATTATTGCCAGCCCAGCCTTTCGGGATCGTATTCCCACACACCCACACTGTACTTCCTGTGAGAGGCTGGCCAACCTCCCCGCCTGTCCCCTAGCCCTGTGTCCCTCTCTGGCCAGCACTTTCCCTTGCCAGGCCTTCCTCAGAGAGCTGCCCGGAGTCCCTCTCCCTGGCCCCACTCGCTCCCTTTTCCTTCTCTGCCTGAAGCCCCTTCTCTTAGCTCCTCTTTCTCATCACTGATGCCTTAGTTTCATAGGACCGCCTCAGATAAGGTTCTTCTTGGCCAGTTTCACTCACTGTCCAACATGGTGCTCACCACTAACCAAAATGCTTACATAGGTGACTGCCTATTTATTGTCTGTCTTCCTAATCAGGATATAAATTCTAGGATCTATACTGTTTTCATCACTTTTATTCAGTATGTCAGAGAAAAGTAACTCACTCATGGTCACAAACTCAGAAGTGGCAGAGCTGGGATTCAAATCCATGCAAGCTCAGCTTTTAACTGCATTGTCTGATTACCAGCTATGTAGGCAACTGGTAAATCCAGAGAGAAGATAGCGCCTCAGGAGCAAAGAGCAGAGGAGACCCACTGCCAGGCTTTAAAGTTCCAAGCTGTAAATCTTGAGGCCACGGTCGTGCTGAGGCCTGGGGAGCAATAAAGGGCACAAAGGCGGCAGCGAAGCTGTGCATTCAGAGCATGCCTCCCCTCACTTATTTATAGAGGATGAGATATTAATCAAGGGCTTGTTCTTTGAACTGTCAGTCCTTCTCCTATAGCAGCAGGTGTGATGAGCCAGGGCTGGGAAAAGAAGTCAAATTCTTTGCTTTTCTCTAAGATTCATACCGTTCTCTGGCTCCCCACTACAGGGCCTGGCCCAAGACAGAGAATCAATCCTTTGGCTAGAGGAAGTCAGAAAGTCACAGATCAGGAGAAAGAAAATGGGAAAGCTGGCTGGGCAGCGAGAAAGTACTGGACAGGAGCTGTCAATTCCCACCCAGCTGGGGAGAGACAGCAGAGGGCCTGGCACACACTGAGACGTGTGATGGTGATGGTGATGGTGGTGGTTCTGTGTGACCTTAGGTAAGTCACCAGACTTTGTTTACCTCCCTTACCTTACCTGCAGGAGACAGATGAAAGAAAGAACAGCCACTGAGGCCTCTTCTCAGAGGAGGTGGGAGATCAGATAGTTTGCACAGCCAGCAGCATACGGGAGGGGCCCCATAAATACTCCGTGAATGAGTGTTGTGGGGTTGACCACGAAGCCCTATAAAGATGTAACAAATAGTTGACCATAGTGTCCCAAACTTATAATCCCAGCACTCTGGGAAGCTGAGGCAGAAGGATGGAGTTGTCAAGTCCAGCCTAAACAATTTATCAATTTAGCAAGTCCCTGTCTTAAAATAAAAAACAAAAATAGGGTTGTGAATGTAGCTCAGTGTGAAGGCCCTGGGTTCAATCCCCAGTACTGGACCAAAAATAAAAAAGGAACTAATTATTATTTCAATGAAGCATCTGAAAATGGAATAAGAGATCTGGGCAGGTGGTAAGTCCCTCATCACTGCATGCATCCCAGCAGGAGCTGAAAGAGGAAATGCCTGCCCGAGCAGAGCGCAGCCTCAGCTCTCCTCCGAGGAGGGGTTATGGTTGGTGACCTTGCTTTACAGTCCAGCAGTAGTAGGTCAGTCATTAGCTTGGATTTTGATTAGATTCCTTAATCTCTGGGATGCTTGGTTCCCTCATCTCTAAAACGGAGATCATAACAGTACTTGGTCTTGTGTGATTCAGTGGTAGGATGGATGAGTGACATTGTTCATGGAAGCAGCCTTTATCTCGCTCTTATTTTCAGCCTTCAGTTATACCCAGTCAGATCCGCTGCCATCTGTATTTGGTAATGATGACCTCAGCAGATGCCCAGACATTCAGGTCATAAAAGCATAGTGCAGTTGAAAGCTCCTGCTTGTTTTAAATCTCATTTCTTTCATCCTCCTGGATCCATGGCTTGAGGAATATGACCTGAAGCAGGGAAGAGGTTTGGCTTCTTCACTCATTATGGCTCTTCCTTAGCACCTTGGTGTAACAGCTGCATCTTCTATCTCTGCAATATGATTCTCTTTTCCCCTCTAGTGTCCAGTGTCCAAGATAAGTAGCCCATATGTTGCCATGTGGCCACTTGGTGGAAGCAAGGAGGCCAGTGTCTTTCCGTGTGATTCTGCTGATGTGATGGTCTTGGTGTGTATTGGTGGCTGTCTGCTTTTCCTGGAGCGGCATTTAGTTTAGCTTAACAGCAGGTCTGAAGACCATCCAGAGAGGGGCTACATATATATCCTTCAGCCCTTCTAGGGCCCTAGGATAGTCTTTCTCTTTCTAGGGTGCACTAAATCTCCCTCTGGTAGCTGTGTCTTTTTTGGAAGGCTCCAGGTCCCTTCATGGACAGCTGCAGGGACCCCAGACTATGTTGTCCTTTGGGTCTTTGGGTACCAACTACACCCCAACTCCCTACCTACTGAACTGTCCTTCCTCCCTTCCTCAGCATCAGTCTCCATGTTCACATGCAGCCCTATACTCTAGAGAACCCCAGTTGAGCAAGGGACCCACAGGCCCAGCTAGCTCACCACATTCGGTTCTCATGGCAGCACAGATGGGGCAGGAGGCTTTGCCACTCTGCAAGTACCCAGCTGAAGGTACCCAGTGTATCTCTCCTTGCAGACTCCCTCAACTGAAGGAGGAGTCCTTGGGGCCCTTCAGAACCCTCTCTACCCCCACCCCCTTGGACTGGCTGCTAGAGGTGTGACATGGGAGGGGAAGGGAAGAGAAGCCTCCTCAGGGACACTGCTCCTCCAACTATGCCTCGTTGGTTTTCAATCATGATTGAAAAGGTCACTGAGAAGGGAATTTGGTGTGATGAGGTTCACCCTGCTGCCTTCCCATTTGCCCAGGAGAGTGTGTCTGGACACTGTCGCTGGCTGCTCTCATCCAAAGTGGAAGAAAATAGCATCCCATTGCGCAGAGGAAATGCTTAGGGGCAGCAAGCAGGAAGTGCTTGCTGCAGTTTACCGATCCACAGCTTCAGCACGGCTTTCCTGCCTTCCCGCCCTTTCCTCTGAGCTCAGCCCATGAGGCTGGGTCCAGTGACTCCCACCTGGGCCTGGCTCCTCACCCAGTCCCTTTGCTCTCCCTGGTCAGGCGCTCCTGAGGCAGCTGGCCTGCTGCTACCGGCCCCTTTCCTGCAGGCTGCTTTCCACTCCCCCTGTAGAATGCAGGAACACGCCTGTGGATTTTCTCGGCCCTGGCTGGCAGTCCAGTGGCTGACACAGTGGACAAGTGCCCAATACTCTTTGTTGAATTTTTTTTAAAGCTTTTTTTCTTTTAAAGGCAGTTACTGGTGAAGCTCCAAGATCTTGCAGGAATGAGAGGCCTGAGGCCTGGGAGGCCTTGAGCTCTGTTCTTCCCTGCAAGGTGCTAAAGAAGGCCCTGAGTGGTGGGTGCTGGCTCCCACCCTGTCTAGAGCCGCCCACGTTCTGCCTGCACCCTGTCCCTTGGCACCTACTGTCAGCAGATCTGACAAGGCAGAGGAGAGCTGTGTGGAAAGAGAGAAAAGCAGAGAGGCTCGAGCCTGACTCTGTGAAGATGCAGTCGTGTGAGACCATTTCTCTCTTGAGGCCCCAGGCCTCCTTCCTGAGGGTCTGCGCTAATGGGGCAGTTACTAATGTTCCAACTGAGAACAGCTGAGATGGTTAAGGGCCCGAGACCGAGTCTACAGCCATTAGCCAACTAATAGGTGTGGGAGAACGTACGGGCAGCACTTGCACAGCCATCAGACGCGGCGAGGCGGTGCAGCCTGGCGGAACATCTCTGGATACCTTTCCAGCCACCGACTGTCACACGACCTCCGCTCTGCCCAGTCTGCACTGCTCTGGGAAACTGACTGCCGAGTGGGAATTTGTTCATTCCAAAAGTATTTACTGAGCCCTCACTATGTGCCAGGGTCGGGGACATTGTTTCTTCTTTTTCCGGCTGTTTTAAGCTGAGGAAGTGTAGACCTAAATGCCCTCGGGCCTCCCCAGGTAACCGCAGTGAAGGTGTTGCAGGGAAGCTGGGAGTTCCCACTTTGTCCAGGAGGACTGTCACCCAACTCCTGCTGGTCTCCTGTGCCTAAAGCTTGTCTTTCCTTTACATCATTTGAAAATTGTTATGGGAAATCATTTAATTTCTAAATACTAGCAAATAATTCAAACATTTAAAAATTCTCATGCTGATCAAGCATGTCCAGTACATTTGGCTTCCCAGAGGCCGGTCAACTGCCACTGGAAACACTGAGATAATTCTCCTGAAGAGCTTAGAGCCTCTGTCTTAATTCAGCTTTTGTCAATATTGTGACTTATGTTACTTTCCCAGCTCCCAGAGAACTATGAGCTCAAATATATGAAAAATGTTTTACATACCTGGCCATGAGAGAAATGCAAATTTAAAAAACTGTAAGATTCTATCTTACACCAGAAAGAATGGCAATTATCAAGACATTTTTTAAAAAAATAAGTGCCAGCATGGTTGTAGTGAAAAAGGAGCCCTACTACATTGTTGGTGGGAATAAAAGATGGTACAGCCAATATGGAAATCAATATGAAAATTCCTCCAAGAATTAACACTAGAAATTCCATATGACCAGTTATCCCCCTTCTAGGCATCTTCCCAAAGAGCTAAAGACATTATACTATAGTGATATATCAATACCAATCAATACAAATGTTTGTAGCAGCAAATTCATAATAGCTAAATCCTGGAAGGAGTTCACATGCTCACCAACAGATGAGTAGAAATGTGGTATCTGTACACAATGGAATACTACTCAGCTATAAAGACAAACGAGACTTTGCAGGAAAATGGATGCATCTGGAAACTATAATGTTGAGTGAAATAAATCAGACACACAAGCTTAATACCATATGGTATCTCTCATTGGATTAAGGTAAGGCAAAATGCAAAGAACACAAAGGATAAATAGAAGGCGACAAGGGATAGCTCTCTTGCAAATGGAATGAGGGCCAAGGGAATGGGGGGGCAGGAGATAAGTAGAATAAAGATGTACCATGTACAGGAACCTAATAACCACAACGAATGTAAACATGGTATATCATAAACATGAGATAAGATTAATAACATCAACAAGAATGAAGGGGAGGAATTTTAAAAAGAATCAAGTTATATTATATACATGTACCCGCTCTCCAAGATGATTGTAAACTGCATGTACTGTACTGCAAACATGTACTAGTAAAACAATACATAAGGCCATGCAAGTACTAAAAGAAAACATAGGTGAATTTCTCTATAGCTTGGGAATGTAGAAACCATTCCTAATTATGACTTAAAATCCACATGTAATAGAGAATATACGGATATGTGTATTTCATTTTAAAATGTCTCTACATGGCAAAAGAAGTTATTACATAAGGAAAAGATGAATGACAGGCTGATGATACTTACAACTTATGTCAAACTGTTCGTATTCCTAGTATAGAAAAGAGCTCTTAAAATCTGAGAAAAAAAGGGCCAATTAGCTTAGAGAAAAATAGGCTAGCAAAGTGTACAGAAGAGCCACAGAGAAAGAAGCCAAGTGGCTCTTAACCTTTTGAAGATAAACTCAGATTTGCTCATAATAAGAGAAACTGTAAATTAAAAGTATACTGGGGCATAATTTATTATGTATTCAATTGAGAAAAACAAAGGCTTGGCAAGTTAAAAAACAGACTCTTAAACTTTGCTGGCAGGATTGCAAAAATTATACATCTCTATGGAGGAGAATTTGATAATATCTGAAAAAATTACATTCACATTTATCTGTAAATTAGCAATCCTATTTTCTAAATATACAACACAGAAGAAATAGTGGCAAATATAAGAGATGTATGCACAAAGCCATTCACTGAAGAATTTTTGTAGTAGTAAGTGATTAGGAATGACCTCAATAGCTACTTCAGGAAGACTGATGGAATGAGCCATAGACAGCACACCCATAAAATAACAAAGTGACAGCCATCCTGGCTTGTTCAGGACACGTGGAACTTTTGATGCTAAAAGTTGAAAACCAGGGCAAATTAGTGCCTCTTACAGTTGAGGGTTATGCAACTATAATGAAAGAATGAGCTATAGCTCTTGCTACTACTGTGGAGTAATCACAAGATTACACTGTTACATGGAGGGAAAGCCAGCTAGGGGAAAATAGATAGAGTTTGTGTAAGTAGGCTGTGAATACAAAACATGCACATGCATATAAACACACTCTTCTTATATTAACACAAAAAAAGAAAGGAAAGGAAAGCATAGCTAGTATTTTTAATTGTTACTTAAAGAATGTTGAAAGGAATAGAGTGGAAAATATAAGCATATAAGCTAGAGTGTGTTGTTCTGTAGATTTAATTTAAAGTCATGTAAGGATTCTATATAATTAGAAAACAAAATTAAATTACAAAAAGAAATTCCTGACTTTTGCTTCAGGTCCTGATAAAGTAACTATTTTAAAATGCCGAATCACAGATTGTAGCAGACTGTGACCCTTTAGAGAAACTGCCCTGGCTCTCTGCTTGGAAGTATTTGTCCAAATCACAAGTTGGTGAACTTTGGGTAGAGCATAGAGGGAATACAGGTTAGAGGCCAGGGATGCTGAGCCAGCTGGAATTACAAAGATTTGTGGGTGGATGGGCCAGGATGTGGCTCAGTGGAAGAACTCTTGCGTGCATAAGGCCCTGGGTTTGATCCCCAGCACCACAAAAATAAATAAATAAAATAAAATAAATTTGTGTATGGAAAGAACTCTGAAATTTGGACCGAGTCCCCTTTAATCTTTAACTAAACACAAAGCAAATACTCAAGATTAGATTCTGCATTGCCTGGCAGAGAATAGTTACAAAGGAACTATGAGCTGAAAACTCACAGTACTAGGATACACATGAGTACTAGGATTCACATGAGTTCTGATCATCTATAGCAGACAATCCAATGTTCAACAGAGATCCTATAAAAGCCACAGTTTAAGGTCCAGGCTGTTCAAACATCAGGATAAGGAGTACTTTAGATACACCCTCACAAAGTTTAAAAATAAGCCTTTGAAAGATCAAGTTGATAAGTGAATTCAATGCCTACCAGGAAAAAAAAAATCAAACTCTTTAATGGAAGGTAACAAATTCCAGACTCTGAACAATATAGTAACCACAATAGCTGTCATGCCATCAAAGTTATCAAACATGTGTTCCACAAGACAAGCAGGTTCTAACTAAGATTAAATAAACAATAAAAATCAAGAGAAACAGATCCAGAGATGTCAGAATGTTGCAATTAGTAGACAAAGATTTAAAGTATTTATCATAAGCATGTTTTTAAAATTTCAAGGAAAGGATGGGTATAATAATTGAACTCACAGAGTAATATCATAGAGAAATGAAAACTTTAAAACTCCGCAACTAAAAATTACATTTGATATGAAAAATTCACTGGGTAGGTTAAACAGCAGATTGGACACTTAGTAGAAAAGATTAGTAGAATCAGTTCAGAGTAAAGAATAGAGAAGAAAGAGGTTAAATTAAAAAAAAAAAACACCTGACTGTTGCAACAATATTAAGCAGTCTAACGTGCAATTAGTGTTTCAGAAGAGGAGAAGACTGGGAAAGAAAAACATCTTTGAAGAAACAAAAACCAACATTTTCCAAATGTAATAAAAAAAAAATCAAAGTGCAGATTTGAATAGCTCTCTAGCCCCAAGCAGGAAAAACACAGAGACCATAAAAACCCATGGTGGTCAAACTGCTTAACCCAAAGATGCAGGGAATATCTTAAATATGACCAGGGTTAAAATACGTATTACTTTTTAGAAATTAGAAAAACAAACCCTTTTGTTAAAAGAAACACTGTAGACAAAAGGAAATGAAATAGTGTATCAAACATACTAAGAGAAAATGCAATAAAATTAAATTAAACCATGCATCCTAGATATTGCATGTCCAGGAAAAATCATTAGAAATAAAGCCAAAATAAATATATTTTGGGGGGGGAGGCTTAAAAGTTGAAAGAATTTGTCATTTTAACTATAAGGCATAACAAATTTCTTCAGATGCAACACAGATCTAGATAAAGAAATGAAGACAAACATTAAATAGGTAGGAAAATATAAAAGGCTTTTTCTCTTGTATTTTGATTTTTTAAAATATGATGGGTAGTATAAATCAAAAGCAATAATGTAATGTGGAGTTTATAACATATGTGGAAGTAAAATGCACAGTAAAAAATGATGGATAAAAGTAAATGGAAATAGTAGTATTGCCAATTTTTTGCATCATGTGAGTTGATAGAATATTAACTCTAAGTAGACTGTGATAAAGATGTATATTGTTTCTCTAAATCAATATTAATAAAATCATTATTTTATTAAATATAAAAATAAGGTAGTATAGCAAAAAGCCAACAGAGATAAAATAGAACATGAAAAATGATTCAAATGAGTACAGAATGAATGCAAAAAGGAACAAAGAACATATGAACAAATGCAAAACAAATAGCAAGACAGTAGACTTGGAGCTAATAATACCAATAATTTCATGAATTCACCTTAAGTTTAAATAGGCTAAATATTCCATAAATCCAAGGCACACATTTTCAGACTGGATAAGAAAAGTGATACCCAGCTATATTCTGTCATCAGAAAATGTTCTATAAAAGCACAAATAAGACTGAAAGTAAATGAATGTGAAAAGACATACTATGCAAATAGTAGGCACAAGAAGCTTAGAGTCAGCACAGATTTGTTGGCTAGAACACAGAAGTATTAATCTGAAAATACTGATAAATTCATCTTGCTCAAAAATACGAACCATCATCGCGGAAGCCCGCATCAGGAGTAAGCTGCCTGGGACCTCCCCTGCTGGGCCCGCCCTTCCATTGGGAACATAGGAACCTAGGACTACAGTGGATTGCCATGCTGGCTGGATGAGAGACTCAGGAACCCCTGTCTGTTACAATCACAGCAGATTTCTCAGCGCAAACCTTCAGGTTAAGACAAGCTTGGAGTGAAGTATTTCAAGCCCTACAAGAAAACAACTTTCAACCCAGACTGATGTACCCAGCAAAACTGTCTTTCAAATTTAATGGAGAAACACAATACTTCCATGTCAAAGAACAACTGGAGAAATTTATGTCCACCAAACCAATCTTAGAAGAGTGCTGAAAGACATCCTAGATAGAGATAAAAATGACCACAATCTCCAGAACAGCAACAGAAAGAAACCTCAGCAGGCTCCAGTCAGTGTGGTGAGTTTGCCCCTAAAATAGAGGTCTGCAGTGGGTAAATAGGAGCGGGAGTGAAACTCCCTCCAACTGTAAGACCTTGGCAAACCTGGCAAGGTTGAGGAATGCACCAATAAGACCCCCCCAACTTAGAGAAAATTAAAAAAGCTTATGAGACCCCCACTGACACAGTAGAGCCTCAGCTGACACAAACACCATAGCCAGGGAGATCTGGTGACCTGCAACAACCTAAAGATATAACAACAGCAGGAACTAAGAGTTTCCCTACATCAATACTTTTAGGCTAGTTAGCCCAGAAAGAATACAGGGCTCACCCAACAGGCCCTGTAGGAAGAATTCAGGTGACTGTATATCCTCTTCACTGTGATACCCAGCAATTTGACAAACATCAACCACACAGTAGGACCCTAAAACTCACTAAGGACTGTTGGGATAGAAAGACCAGATATTTACCCAAAAGGTGAAAATGACTAAATGAAAAGGCAAAATGCAATCTCAAACATCTAATCCATCAGGAGCAAGTATAGGTGACAATGAAGTAGAGGATCTTAAAAGTCATACACCAGAAACCTCTGAGAAGATAGCAAATGAAATGAAGGAACAAATCCATGAGGCTATAGAGGAACTCAAATTAGAAATAATGTCTTACATAAAGACAGAAATAACAACCTTAGTAAATCAGTTGCTCAACATAGCTAGAGAAGAAATAGATTTAAAAATACAGGAGCATGGGAAATTGATTGAAACTTTCAATGAACAATGCAGAAAACAAGCAGAATCCATGAAACAAATTAAAAAGATATCTAAGAAACAAAAAATTGTATTAAAAGCTGGGAAAACCATTTAAATGAAGCTGAGGATAGAATTTCAGACCTTGAGGGCAGGATCTCAGATAGCAATTATGAAAGAGTAGAGCTTAGAAAAACTACAAAGCAGCATGAAATGACAATCCAGAAGCTTCAAGATGATGCCAGGAGAAACAATGTAAGATTAATAGGCATCAGTGAGGAGGCAGGAGACAGTGCAAAGGACGTAACAGCTGTTCAAAGAAGTAATAGCAGAAAATTTCCCAAACATGGAGAAAAAATCTGATATACAAATAAGTGAAGCATATAAAATGCCCAACAATCACAACCAACATAAATCTACACCCAGACATATAATAATTAAGATCTCAGACATACAGCATAAAAACAGAATACTAAAAGCTCTTAGACAAAAGACACAACTCACCTATCAAGGAAAGTCTGTTACAATCACGGCAGATTTCTCAGCGCAAACCTTCAGGTTAAGACAAGCTTGGAGTGAAGTATTTCAAGCCCTACAAGAAAACAACTTTCAACCCAGACTGATGTACCCAGCAAAACTGTCTTTCAAATTTAATGGAGAAACACAATACTTCCATGTCAAAGAACAACTGGAGAAATTTATGTCCACCAAACCAATCTTAGAAGAGTGCTGAAAGACATCCTAGATAGAGATAAAAATGACCACAATCTCCAGAACAGCAACAGAAAGAAACCACCAGGCTGGACAAGAAATTAAACAAGGGAAAAAAGCAGGAAATCAACAATAGGAACACAACATGGCAAAGTCAAGCCAGTACATATCAGTGATATCCATAAATGTAAATGGGCTCGACTCACCTATCAAAAGAAACAGGTTGACAGAATAGGTCAAGAAACAGGATCTCACAATATGCTGTATATAAGAAGCACATCTGACTCAAAAAAAACCTTATAGATTAAAAGTCAAAGGATGGAAAAAAGTATGCCATGCAACAGAAATCCAGAAAAAAGCAGGGGTAGCTATTCTGTTTGCAGACAAAGTGAACTTCAAACCTAAAAGGATTAAAAGAGATAAAGAAGGCCACTACATACTTATTAGTGGAAAACTACAAGAGGAAAGAAAAACTAACAATTATAAATATATATGCGCCAAATACAGGAGCACCCAACTATATAAGACAAATACTAATGGACATGAAAAACCAACTAAACAAGAACACAATTGTAGTAGGAGACCTTAACACCCCACTGTCACAAAGAGTTAGGTCAACTGGACAAAAAGACAGCAAAGAAATAACAGAACTGAATCATACCTGTGAGCAAATGGACTTAGTGGATGTTTACAGAATGTTCCACCCAACCACATTGGAATATATATTCTTCTCAGCTGCACATGGGTCATTCTCCAAAATAGACCATATATTAACCCATAAAGCATTCTTAACTAAATGCAAAGGGAGCAAAATTGTCCCATGCTTAGTATCTAATCATAGTGCACTAAAATTGGAAATCAGTGGCCAAAAAACTTGCAAAACCTGCACAAATACATGGAAATTAAACAACAACCTTCTGAATAACCTGTGGGTTACAGATGAAATTAAAAAGGAAATAAAAACAATACCTACAATACAATGAAAATGCAGATACAATATACCGTAACCTATGGGATGCAATGAAAACAGTCCTAAGAGGGAAATATATAGCAATAAATAGTCACATCAAGAAAATGGAATGAACACAAATAAATAACCTAATGCTACATCTCAAGTTTCTAGAAAAGGAAGAGCAAGTCAAATCCAAAGCTTATAGAAGAGAGGAAATTGTAAAGATTAGAGCAGAAATTAATGCAATTGAAACTAAAAAAACAAGAATTAATGAATCAAAAAGCTATTTTTGAGAGAATAAACAAAATTGATAAATCCCTAGCCAACCTTATCAAGAAAAAAAAAGAAAAAGAAAAAACTCAAATCCATGCAATAAGGACTGAAAAGAAGGAAATTACTATAGATCCCATGGAAATTCAAAAGATCATGAACACCTACTTTGAAAATCTCTATTCATATAGGGTAAAAAACACAGAGGAAATGGACAGATTTGTAGGAACATACTAACTACCAAAGCTCAACCAAGAAGATACAGCAATTTTGAACAACCCAATATCAACTACTGAAATCGAAAACATAATTAAAAACTTACCAACAAAGAAAAGCCCCAGTTTCACAGCTGAATTCTATAAAAATTTTAGAGAAGATTTAATACCAATATTCCTTAAACTCTTCAATGAAATTGAAAGAGAAGCAGTCATCCCTAACTCATTCTTGGAGGCAAGTATCACTCTGATACCAAAACCAGAGACAGACCCAACTAAAAAGGAGAACTATAGGCCAATCTCACTAATGAACACTGATGCAAACATTCTCAATAAAATGTTGGCAAATAGAATGCAGCAAATAATTAAGAAGATTATACACCACAACCAAGTGGGATTTATTCCAGGAATGCAGGGATGGTTCAACATATGCAAATCAGTAAATGTAATACACCACATCAACAGAGCCAAAAATAAAAATCACATGATCATCTCAATAGAGGCAGAAAAAGCTTTCAATAAAGTCCAACACCTTTTCATGATTAAAAAAAAAAACCCTAGAGAAACTTGGAATAGAAGATATGTACCTCAATCTCATAAAGGCCATCTATGACAAACCAACAGCCAACATTATACTAAATGGACAAAAACTGAAAGCATTCACTCTAAAATCAGGAAAAAGACAAGGATGTCCACTATCACCACTCCTATTCAATATAGTTCTGGAAATATTAGCCAGAGCAATCAGACAAGAGGGAGAAATAAAAGGAATAAAATAGGAAAGGAAGAAGTTGAATTATCATCATTTGCAGATGACATGATACTCTACATAGAAGACCCCAAAAACTCCATTAAAAGACTACTAGAGGTAATAAACAAATTCAGCAGCATAGCTGGATATGAAGTCAACACTCAAAAATCAATAGCATTCCTGTACACAAACAAAAACTCACTGAGAGAGAAATTATGGAAATATCACCTTTCACCATAGCATCTAAAAAATTAAATATCTTAGAATCAATCTAACCAAGAATGTAAAAGACCTATATGCTGAAAATTATACTACCCTAAAAAAAGAGATTGAAGAGGATATTAGAAAATGGAAGGATATTCCTTGCTCTTGTTTAGGAAGAACCAACATTGTGAAAATGACCATACTCCCAAAACTCTTATACAGATTTAATGTAATCCCAATAAAAATACCATTGACATACCTCACAGATCTAGAGAAAACACTCCTAAAATTCACTTGGAACCAGAAGAAACTTAGAATAGTAAAGGCAATTTTGTAGAATAGTAAAGGCAACAAACACAAGACAGGAGGCATCTCAATTCCTGACCTGAAACTATACTACAAAGCCACAGTTATAAAATCAGCATGGTACTGGCAAAGAAATAGACCTGAAGATCAATGGAACAGATTAGAAAATGCAAGCACTACTACAAAGACACTCAGCCACCTTATATTTGACAAAGGGGCCAAACATGTTCACTGGGAAAAAGATAGCCTGTTTAATAAGTGGTGTTGGAAAAATTGGCTTTCCACATGCCAAAGACTGAGAATAGACCCATTCCTATCACCATATACTAAACTAAAATCAAAATGGATCAAGGATCTAAATATTAGAAATACTAAATCTACTGGAAGACAAAGTAGGTAAAAATCTTGGAGACATAGGGGTAGGGAGAGAATTCATGAATAAAACACAAACCACAAGGGAAATACTTGAAAGAATCAACAACTGGGACCTCATATTACTAAAAAGTTTTTGTACTTCAAAACAAATCACCAACAAAATGAAAAGAAAACCCGCAGAATGGGAAACAATTTTAGCAAACAATCCTTCAGACAAAGGACTTATATCCAGAACATATAAAGAACTGAAAAACATCAAGCCCCCCAAATTCAAAGACCCTCTCCAAAAATGGGCATAGTTCTCTGTGTGATGAAAATATACAAATGGCAAATAAATATATGAAGAACTGTTCACCATCACTGTTCATTCAAGAAATGCAAATTAAAATAGCATTGAGATTTCATTTCACCCCGGAAAGAATGGCTGCAATCAAGAAAACAACTGATAACAAATGTTGGCGAGGCTGTGGGGGAAAAAGAACACTTCTCCACTGTTGGTGGGAGTGCAGACTGGTGCAGCCACTGTGGAGGTCAGTGTGGAGATTCCTCAAAAAACTAGGATTGGAAGTTCCATTCAATCCAGCTATTCCCCTCCTAGGTATTTTCCCAGAAAACTTGAAAAGGTCATATCACAGTAATATATGTGTCCCCACATTCATAGCAGCACAATTTATGATTGCTAACTCTTGGAAACAACCAAAATGCCCATCAACCGCAGAGTGGATGAAAAAAATGTGGTATTTTTATACAATGGAATACTACTCAGCTATAAAAAGGATGATCTTGAGACCTTTATAGGTAAATGGAGGCGACTTGAGAATATCCTAATTAGTGAAATAAACAAGACTGACATTAGTAAATATCACATTGTCTCTCTAGTGTAAAAAATAATAAGAACGGACAGAATAATGGTATCCAAAAAGTATAATAGATATAAAAGTATATTAAATATAATAGGTATTGTAAAAGTGAAAGGGAAGGAAAGTGCGCTAAAGGATATAATGGTATGTATGTGTGTAAATACATGACCATATTACTGTGCTTTTTTTTAGATCATTGAACAGAAGAGTTTGTACTGTCTATGTCTGAGTTTCTAGCCACCTTTTATGCTTTGACTTTGTGACTTTAACAACTGTTGTTAAGTTATACAGATGTATCAACTAGTGATACCATGTTAATTTTTCTTTTATTTTTTTGGAACTATGTATTCTACTTTTTCTTCTTGTTTTTTTCTATTTTGTCATGTTAATTTTCTTTTCTTTCTCTCTTAAAATAAAAATAAATTTGGGATTGGGTTTCCTAAGGGCCTGAACTTGAAAAAAAAAAAAAAAGAAGAAGAACCATCTCATAAAAGACACCAGTAAAAGGATGGCAAGACAAACCATAGCTAGGAGAAAATAGTATAGTCACAATACGTGTATCTGACAAGGGACTTTTAACTAGTATTTATAAAGAACTCTTAAAACTCCCCTCCAGAAAAGAACTCCTATATTCAAAAGTCAAAAGACAATTCAATTTTTTAGAGTGGACAAAAGCATTGGAAAGACACTTTTTAAAGGAAGATACAAACAACCAATAAACAAACAAAAATGTGCCTAACATTATTAGTCGCTAGGAAAATGCAAATTAAAACCATAATGACATACAGTTTACACTCATCCAATATGTTGAATTTTTTTAAAAGTTAAAATATTGTTTACTTTAACACACCTGAATTAAGACTAGAAAGGTGAAGCAAATACAGTATAACATACACAGTCTATCAAAGATGCAGACTTTCTAAAAATCACGCTGTAGAAAAGATAAAGAATGACACAATGGGAAACAGGCCTGATTTAATCACGAAATTGTCATGATATTTGATTTTTTAACCATATGTTAGTACAATGATCTCTAAAGGATTTGGCAATAATTTTTTCTATTTGTAGTCTTCTAAAATAGATGCAGATTTGCTTACAATAAGGCTAATTTTAAGAGCACACAAAAGTTGAGCACAACAATAAGATTAAATCCAGCAATCAAGAGTACTGAAGGGTCAAAGATACAGACTATATGCCTTCGTCAGAACACTGTCTACTCAAGGTGACTACCTGGTGTCCTCACACCGGAAAAGCAACAAGATCTTAGTGTACCAACCCAGTGAAATTTGTAATTGGATCTCGTTCTCTATTTATTACTTAAGAACAATTTATATAGCTAAGGGATCTTTGTAGACAATCTGCATGCATCTAAGTTAAAAATATTCTATCACAATAGTGTGATTTTTAAAGTTGTTTTTAATTTTTATTTTAAAGAGAATAAAACCAAGAAAAATAAAACAGAATAAAGCCAATCTAAACAAACCAGTACAAGCAACACAGGACTTCAAAACAATAGGAAATCAACAGTGGTCACCACAATGCCTCCCACTGTCTTTAAAATAGCTGCAGACACCTTCAGACATAGTAAAAATCAAAAAAAAAAAAAAACAGAACAGAACAGAATACAACCAATAAAAACAAAACAATAATTGCAACAAGGGGGTTCAAAACAAGGTAATAGTGAATCCAATATGGCTACCATAATATATTCCATCATCCCTGAAACAGCTGCCCATGCCATCAGATATTATAAAATCAAACAACACAAAATAGAACAAAACCCAACCCAACAAAACAATGAAAATGATACAGGACTTCAAAACAAGAGGATAGGGAATTAACAATGGCCACCTCCTTAAGCAGGAGATCCCCATAGATGCTACACTGCATATTGTTGTCCTCTGTATAGATGCTCAGACTACTGGCCTTAGACCTGTAAAGTCAATGAAACACTAAACACTACAAGCATTAAACTGTATTTTACCTCAATAGTTATCATCGCAGCCTGTGTATTTCTGGGTCAGCCAGTCACTTACTGCAGGGGAACAGAAGTTGGCTCTTGCTTCCTAGCCAACGTGCCAGAAGGGGCTGGCACCTGGCTCTTCCCCCAGCAGCCCGTTCATGACACCGATTCACAGGGAGAGCTTGCTTCTTGTTGACTTTTTGCTCTCTTCCCCCACAGTCTGCAAATGGCACTGACTCACAGATACAATAGTGTGATTATAAGACCACAATATTTCTTTGGGGCAAATCACTTAATGTAGTGAATTTTTGTTGTTGTTTGTTGTTTTGTTTTGTTTTGTTTTGTTTTGAGACGGGATCTCAATATGCAGTTCAGGCTGGCCTTGAACTCACTATGTAGCCCTGGCTGATCTCAAACTCAACGGCAATCCTCGATCTCCCAAGTGCTAGGATTACACATGTGCCACACATCCAATAATGTAGTGATTTTAATATCAATGTTATTTATTATTTGAAATATAAAATATTTTAACTGATTTAAGGTTAGACATTTTTAAATACTACATGTACATTATGACTAGTATATTAAAATTATTTATACTATTTATATCTAATATCCAAAGAAAATTTACTGTGAAATTCTTACAGGAGATAATAATGTACCATGTTCATTAATTGATTCCATAAGTATAATTATAGGTCAGCGTGATTTTAGTGTCTGTTCTTTCACTGCACTAATCAGGAGCACAGCATGTATAGAGTAATCCAGTGGTGCGAAGATGACAATAGCTCTTCAATTTAGCTCTCACAAGCTCCAATACAAATCCCCACCATATCAACAAAGCTGTATCCACTTCTCCATCAAAAAGTGCTGGCTGATCTCAGACTCCAGCCCACCCAGAACAAGTCCAGAAGACACAGACACAAAAGAGATTAGAAGTCACACACCTGAAATTTCTGGAACGATAGCAACTGAAGTAAAGAGACAACTTAGTGCTTATATTATTTAATTTTGCATGTCTATGTCTCAGCCAGAACAGTCAAGGAGACATAGTCATGAAGGACAGTAGAAGCCACACACCTGAAATTTCAGAGATGATGGCAATTGAAGTAAGGAAACAATTTAATGCTTGTGCTATTTGTTTGATTGACTGCATGCCTGTGTCTGAGGTCTGAGCATCTATTTAGAGGATAGCAATGTGCATTACAGTACCTATGTTTGATTTCCTACTGCCTTGTTTTTGAAATCCAGTATTGTTCCCATTGTTTTGTTTTGCTTCATTTTATTGTTTTGTTTTGTTTTATTCTCTTTAAAACAAAAAGAAAAGTGCCGGTGAAGGTTGTCAGATGCCTTCCAGTTTAGTTCCCCAATCCAATGGCTGGTAGATGAGACAGCAGCAGAGATGGAAGAAAAACCTTCAGAAATTCTGCAGAGAAAATGTCTCCTTTCTTCATAACACTTGTATTTCCTGTGCTGAGAGTAGCTGTGTGTCTTGGGTGTGTAAAGAGGAGTGCCTTGGGTGTATTTTCAGGCCAACTTGACCAGTCCTATAACCAATCTGAGCTTTCAATATGCTTTCAACTTCTTTCCTCTCCATATAATCTTCCTTGGACTGAGAGCTGTTCTTTTCTTCAATGCTCTGGGTATCTGTTTCAGAAGCTCTGTTAGTATCTTGTGGTGTCTGTGAGTGAGGTGGACTCTCACAGTGAGCTACTCCATCTGGACTTGTGCTGGGCACCTAGCAGTACTTTTTCCATGTCAATGTTATAAACAGAAACAGGCTGGAACAGTGCTCCCATTCCCATTATTGCCGAAGTGCACTTCTTCCCAGGAGCCCTGCAGCTTATCTTCTTGCAACCCAGGAACCCCGCTCTGCAAAAAGGCACTTAATCATGGAAGCTACTTGATCTTGGGGGTCCACACCCAGCCGTGATAGCACCTTGGTGGGAGTCCCATAAGAGAAGCTGCACCACGTGCCTGCAGCTCTGCCCCAATATGTTGAACTTTAAAGATTATCAAGTTAAATGTTGGCAAGGATGTGGAGTTATTAAAATAATCATACACTGTTGATAACAGTGTAAATATGGTCAGGCACTTGAGGAAATAGCCTGACGGATTTCATGTTGTTTTGTTTTGTTGGTAATACTGGGAGTTGAACTTGCGGCCTTCAACAATGACCTATATTCTCAACCCTTCTTAAAATTTTTTGAGATGAGGTCCAAACCCATAAGTTGCCAAGGCTGGACTTGTGCTTGCAATTATCCTGCCTCAGGGTGCCACAGTGCTAAGGTTACAGGCATGTGCCACCACACGCAACTGCAATAATTTCTTTTAAGGGAAAACATATATCTACCCAACAATTCCACTCTTAGATATTTACGAAAGAAAAAGGAAAACATGCTTATAAAAAGACTATGCATAATGATGTTTTAGTGATGTTATTTATAATCTAAAACAGGAAACAACCAGAATACCCATCAACAGGACCATGGGTAAACAAATGCTGGCGTGGCATTCTTTCTTATTCTCAGGGCACATGTCCCATGGTTCCCCAGTGGATGCCTGAAATGGCAAATGATACTAAACTCTATACATATTTTGTTTTTCCTGCATATACATTCCTGTAATAAAGCTTAATTTATGAACTCAGCACACTAAGAGATTAACAATAATAACTAATAACAAAGTAGGGCAAATATAACAATATACAGTAGTAAAACCTATGTGAATATAGTCTCTCCCTGAAAACATCTAATTGTACTTTCACTTAAAGAAAGAACTTTATGGCTTTGTCTTTTTTTTTTTTTTTTTTTTGCATATTCAAATTTCCAGTATCACCACTTTTGTGCTTCGGGAGCTATTACAAAGTAAAGCAAGGGATCCTTGAACACAAGCACTGCAATACCGTGATATTTGATCTGATAATCAAGGCTTCTACAAAGTGACTTCCAGGAGGGCAGTGTATACCATGTGGATATGCCAGATAAAGGAATGAAACATGTCCTCGGCAGAAGGGGATGGGAAGGTGCAAGATTTCGTCACGCTACTTGGGATGGCACACATTTTCAAACTTGTAACCATTTATTTCTAGAAATTTTCATTACTATTTTCAGACTACAGTTGACCACAGTAACTGAAACCACAGAAAGGGAAATTATAAATAAGAGAGCTAGGGAGGCCTGAGTATAAGTTTGGAAATGCTTCAGAACCCCAACTTAGTGAAAATCACCTTCTCCCTTTCTGGTTCCTATATCTGACACTTCAGTTATTAGTGAGTAAGAAGCAGGGCCTGGAGGCAGAAACTCAGATTTTAATTTAAACTTTCGGTCTTTTGACTTGTTTTCTTTCACACTAACAGTATCCCTGCAGGTCTTTTACTTCAAAGCCCTGAAGGCTTGGGATCTGAGGGTCTATAGCTACTGCACAAACACACAGAAAACAAGAGAAAGGGGTCTTGGACACAGGACCCAGTATGAACTGCTTTAGCCCCACTGTTAGAGGTTCCAGCTGTGGACTCAAATCCTAGCTTCACCACTTACTCATCGTGTAACCTTTGGCAAGCGTTTTAAACTCTCATCTATAAAATGAGGCCAACACCAGTTCCTAACCCACATTGTCCCAGTGAGGATTAGAAGAGCTAATGTATGCAAGACACTTTCACTATGTTAATTGTTGTAAAAAGGTAGAAAAGCCATAGTCTCTGCCAGCAAGGAACTCATAATCTAGCAGAAAAGATTAAGCCAGATATGCAAATGACAATATTAGAGGACATAAAATGCTAATGCCCCAGGGGTAAAGCAGATAAAGCATTGCCTGAGTATAGAAGTGAGAACAAATCATTCCTAGAGCCCAAAGCATGACAGGCTCTTGGGGGTTGTGACATTTTAGCTGGGCTGAGGATGGGTAACCTTTGGTCAGCAGAGGCCAGCTGACAAGAGCGCTAGAGGAGAAATGCAGCAGGCTCTCCTGGCAGAGGGGTGGGGAGCACTGCCTGAGGAGCGGTGTGAGGCAGGAAGCTGAGAGGCACTGCAGCTGGGTTCCGGACTGGATTCTTTGGGGAGCAGAGGACCATTTAAACTCACTCTGAGAACCAGAGTTATTTTAAGGGAGAGTGGAGGGAGCATCAGCAAAAAGGGGGGCATGAGGGTTTTAAGAGTGCTGGGTTTTGCAGAGGCTGGGGGTGACTCATTCCCTTAACAATTAGTTACTCAAAAACTGGGCGTACTTTCTGTAAGACGCCTCCCTTTGGGGGAACAGGGCAATGGGGGCAGAGACAAACAATAAATATGAAAGCAAATCAGTAAAATAATTTCTCTAGCAGTAAGTGTTGTAATTTGGAAATAGAGTAATGAAACAGTGCCCAGAGAGCTACACTGATTGGGGGAAGAGTACCGGGAAAGAGCTCTCAGGGTGAGATCTCAGTGGTGGAAAATACAGTTATCATAGACCTAGCAGAGGATCAGGTGGAGTGAACTGCCACAGGGGTTCTCAGCCAGAAATCTATGATGTGAGGCTGGCAAAAGAGGTCAGAGGAAGGCAGCTACACAGGGCCAGATCAGGCACAAATTGGTCTTGTCAGCCTAGGTAAAGAGGTGTGGTCTTCAGGAATGATGGGAAGAGATTGAAGAGGGTGTAGACCATTTTGAGACATGAGCTGATGGGCCTGGTTAAAAGCAGCTCTGGCTGCCACGTGGAGCGGTGGAAAGGCCGGGAAGTAGGGAGGCCACGCAGGAAGCCGTCACCCATGGCATGATGTGTTCTGGGGCCAGAGAGGGGGTGTGCGTGTCTCCACCACCGGAATAGATGATGCCACATCCACGACATTGTGCTGCCACCACTATGGAGGAGTCCAAGCACACTGCAGGAGCCGCACCCTGGACCTGTGGCTGCAGCGGAAAAGCATAGTGCACAACTGCATGGGTATTTTTTGAGTCCAACTGTGTAACATTAAATGGGCATTTCCACATCAGTTTATCTACATGTAAAAGGACCCCTGGGAAGGTGGTCACCCAACACTTGTTGGTGATTTTTTTTTCTATGAGGTGAGATTTTTAAATTTGTTTTTGGCTTTTTTTTATTTTTCAGTGTTCTTTGAATTTTCCACAGGTATGTAACATTTCTACAAAAGAAACCTAGTGTTTTTTGAAAACAAAAAGAAAGAAGAAAGAAAGAAAGAAAGAAAGAAAGAAAGAAAGAAAGAAAGAAAGAAAAGAAAGAAGGAGGAGAGAAAAGAAGACTGGTCCCTCTGTTTCCAAATCTGCCTCCGTGCATACACATGCACACAAGTTCCTTGTGTACACACATGCATACATGTGAACAACACATGCACAAACACACATGCACGTACTCACTCCAGCAAGGAAGTGGAAGGCAGCCAGGGTGACTCCAGATGCGTATCTTCCAAGGACACCAGCAGAGCCCTGGAGAGTTCCCCTTCGAGAGGCTCATTAATCCTCTTACAGAATGCCTCAAACCTCTGCTCCTCAAGAGGCTGGATTTGAAATTAAGAGTCAGAACGTAGAAATGAAGCTATATACCTCTCCCCAACTCTGTCTGTCTGTCTGTCTGTCTGTCTGTCTGTCTGTCTCTCTCTCTCTCTCTCTCTCTCTCTCTCTCTCTCTCTGGAGCACACTCTGGATCTGCTGAACAGTCACCACAGTCACCCCTTTGCAGAAGGGAGTATTCAAGAGGAAACCGACTAGAGTGTAGATGAGATGGGCTAGCTCAGGCCTGGTCACAGGCTCAGCTGAGGCACTTGCAGAGATTTCTCCCTCTTCTCAGAAGGAAAACTTGGAGCTCAGCAGACAAAAGGATGAGCAGGAGAGAAAGGAATGGGTCAAGGTGGAGGAAGGAATTACGAGCAATGTGATCATTGCTGAGCATCTGTGTTACTAGCACCTGGCTCTCCAGGTGGGTTCAGTTTGACACTTAGCATGCTTAAAAACTGTGCATTACTTGACAAGACCTAAGATGTGATAGTTTAATGAACAAGTTGAATTTCCTATTTTTTCTTGGAAGATTGGGAAAATGGTATTTTCTAGGCCTTTTGCACCCAAATATAAATGGGTGGATGACTTTATAGTTTCCCAGGCTAGATAGGAAATTTTTTGCCACCATTTTCCTCTTTACACAAATCTAACAGATGTAGGAGATAAAACTGTTTTATGGAAGAGAAAGCAGAGTCTGAGAGAAGTTACATGACTTACCTAGGGTGACTCAACTTCCAGTGGCTGATTGTAGAGCCTCTGTCTGCCCTTGGCTGAGGGGAAAAGCTGCAGAACCAGGAGTCAGGGAGGCAGCTCCCAAGCTTCTGGCCAGGGCCTCTGGAACATTCCCTTTGAGAGGAACAACTGGTCCCCCAATCTGGACTGCCCTGAGCCCTATTAATACCACCTGGCACCGGATGAGTATAAAGCAACAGAAGACTGCAGCAGAGGCCTGGGAGTTGCCAGGGTGAGGGAGCTGAGGTTTTTTATCTGTGTTAAGCCTTTGCTGCCTGGGTAAATGGGGTAGGTGTCCAGGCATCCACTGAGCAGGTGGGTCACAGTGCTGCCCCATCCCTATTTCCATCTGGGGACCAAAAAGGCATGTTTTTCCTTCTCTTTTCTATCTCAGGGTTCCATTCAAAACTTCATTTGGACAAGAAGAAATTTTGCTACTCAAAAACAATTCAGAAAATAATTGACATTTTAGATTTGTGGCAAAAAGCCATAAATATATATTTTCTAGTGGCTAAGAAGCTATCACCAAGAACTATCCAATAAGCCCTGTGGGTCTGGCCAGCATCTTATCTTCAGCTCTCAGATGGGGCTCCCTGTTAGCTTCTTCTCCCCGATGCCTCCTGAAATGGAATCAGCTCTCCCAGAACTACAAGTAAGGTCCAGAATTGGTTTATGTGGATTTGCATAAACAGCTTCGCTGAATGAGATTCACTGCTATTCACTGAATGCAGGTGAAATTCACAGAATCCCCAAGGGCCACGGTTTTCTCTCTGAATTTCATGTTCCCTTAAGAAGCAAATAGGTCACTTCTCTGGCTTCCTCCTTCTGCCATACCTGTGCTCCCTTTCCGTGTCCTTGTTCCCCTACGTCATACACACATGCATGTACACACACATATGCACATACATGAATATATGTGTGCACACATGCACATGTGTCCACTAAACTGTACATCTTTGAATAATGACAGTGCACTTTCCATCACAGATGGTTCCTGGAGTCTGTTTCTGGGCCACAGCAAAGGCCAGCAAGGCTGAACAGGCTCCCACCCTGCTTCCCTGAGAAGCACAGGTCCTTTCGTTAAGCATGGCAGTGTGGTCTCCCAGGGGACATTCGTGAGCCCCATCCTAGTTCCCGAGCCAGCCCAGGAAAGAAGAAACCTGCACTGTAGCCAGAAGATCTGAAGTCTGGCCAGGCTTGGCAAACTGTGAGGAAAGCCCTCCCTCCCTATTCCTGGGTTGCAGCCAGAGTCTTTGCAAAGCCCTTCTGACACAGTATCACCCAGCTACTGTCACCTGCCCTGTGCATCGGGAGTGACTCCAGCAGTGAGGAGTCTGGAGTCACCACAAAGCATGGGGTAGGAGATTAGAAGGAACCCTCTTGACAGCCCTCAGGAGTAACATGAGGATGCCTGTGGCCAAGATTCTCTCCTTGACCAAACCACTCAGTTTCCCCTGAACCACTTCTCAGTGAGACCCTGACTTTTGGAATTTCATGTTAGTCTCTGTGTTGTCCGAGTTTAATAAGAATCTTGTTAAGTCAGTTTAGCCAGAATCTCCACCCTCAATACTGATCTGCTTCCTCATCCTCCACACCCCCAGTGACGTCTGACAGCACTGCTCTGTCTTCAGCAAGAATCCTGCTGGTCCATTTAACTAGAACCCCCATTATCTCTGGTGTTTTCTCTCAGTAATTTTCATTCCCTGGCCCTATCGTGCTCCTTGGCTGTAAATTTCCTCTTTCCCTGGTACTCAGAGTTAAGCCTGATATCTTTTGCCGATTGGATAACCCCACTGTGGTAGCCCCTTGATATGGAAGGTTGCTAAGTGTCAGAACATTTTGCCTTAACATTTCCCATTGTACTCAGAGATCCAGACCTCCAAGACACCTCTGGGGCTCTGTCCTTGGGCTCCTAGGGTGGGACTAAAGGCTTTCTTCTCACCAGCCTACACCTTACAATTTCCTAGGAAGACCAGGCATGCTGGGAGAACCCCAAGTGATTTCCTGCTATATAAGGGTCTGAGCCCACTACTCTCTTTAGAGTTGGGTCCTTCATAACACTTCTTCCATACTGTCACCTTTTACCCCCAGCAACTCTAGTGTGTCACCTCTTCTTGGCTTCCCACTTCCTGAGTGTCTGATCATCCCTGCCATCCTTACACAGCTCATGGCCACTTCCACTGTCCCTAAGACTCCTCCCCCAGCAATAACCAACATGCAGTAAGTATCTATCATGTCAGGCACTGTTATTCACTTCACTGAAGTCTTACAATCACCCTATGAAGTAGGTCGTATTACTTCCGTTTTATAAATGAGGAAAACAAAGATCAAAAAAGTAAAGGGACTGGCTTAAGTTCAAACAGTTTGCAGATGGCAAAACCAGGCTCCACACTCATTCTACCTGTGTGTTCCATACCTTTTATCTCTGCCTGACACTGAATGATATGTTTAGTCATTGGTTATTGTCCTCTAGAATGTGGGCTTCCTGAGGGCAAAGTCTATCTATTCACCACTTTCTGTATCAGTACTGGCTACATAAGTGGTGCTCAGTAAATATTTAAGTAACTGAATAAATTGGTGGCAAAGTCTACACGCTATTTTTAAGTTCATTTATTAATATTCAAAGTAGCAATAGACAAGAAGTAACAATAGATGAGAACTATAAAAAGGTTCAATGAAATTTAAATCTCCTCCATAGATACCCAGTTCTCTTCCTCCAGTGTTACAAGGCTCTTCGTGTTCTCCCAGAGATAGTTGGATGTTCTAAGCATGTGTATGTGTGGACAAGTATGTATGTGATATATGTGCATGGTATATAAACCACCCTGCAGCTTGATCTCATATTATGTTTCTTGGAAATGTTTAAATACACACACACACATTTAGGCTATTAGTCATCACACTAAATTTTCATGAACCAGAGTGGTCTCTGGGGACATTTTCAGGCTGGGGTAGTGAACTGAAGGAGCTGGTATCACTGGATGACCTAGAATAATGGCACAGAGTAGGACCTTTAAGATGGTCATATTCCAAGCGGAGAAACTGAGGCCAGGACTGGTGACGGGGTGGTAGGAATAGGCATCCTCAGAGTCACTGGAGGAGCTAATTATAGACCAAGGGTGAGAATCAGGCCTCTGGAGTCTTTAGCCAGGCGCTCCCTGCCTTATTCTCCTTTCTGCTTGGCAAGCTCGGAAGAAATCCCAGCCAGTTCCCAGCAGGGAGAGAGCTCCGCCACTGGCAGTGTCCTCCCAGACAGGCTGGGGTGAGAGTGATTATGTAGGTCGCTTGGTAATCAGAAAAGAGAGTCTGAGCCCTTTAAATGCAGGCTGTTTCATTTGGCCCCAGAAGATTGGATTAGCATTGATTGTCTGCACTGGGCTGGTAGATAAAAGACCCACACCAAAAGAGAGCGTAGCCTGAAAGGATGAGCTGAGGCACCTTGCTCCGCTCTCCATGCAGCTTCCTCTGTGGCATCCAGGACTTCCAGAGCCCGTCGGCAGCTTCCAGGAGCCTGCGCCTCCCCTCCAGTTGGCACAGAAAGGCACAAGGCAGGGGAACAGAATCAAGAGACAAATCAGGGGAAGCAAAGTACAGGGAAGGGGTTCTCTGTTGAAATAGATGCCGTTTTTCTGCTGATGGTTCCAGTCCCCATCCTTCAGTTCACCCTCACGCGCACACACACACACACACACACACACACAGCATGAGCTCCATGTGGAAAAGGACCCTGTATACCTTCTGTACTGTGGTTCCCCAGGGCCTGATGTAACTAATGCATTAGGTATTTGATAAATAGCTGGAACGAAATACTTGACCCTTGTGATTTAAAGCTCGCAGTTTCAGTGCATGGTCAACTGGCTCTGAAGCAGGAGCATTTCGTGGGAGGATGTGGCAGTAGGAAGCTTCTCATTTTGCAGTGACCAGGAAGCAGAGCAAAGGGTAAGAGCACTAGAGAAGAAGAAGCCAAAGACCAGATATTACCCCCCAGGTCACGTCTCCCTGACTCACTTCCTCCAGAGAGGCCTGCCCCCTAATAGCTCATCAGTGGGGTAACCCACTGCGAAGGTTAGTGCCTTCACCTCTCCAGGAATCTTTTAATCCAGTCAGGCTGGCAATCAAGGGAAACTTCTTGTATCCCTCCTACACCAACACAGGGCCCCTTCTACAGTTTATGTGGCTCTGTGCATTTCCCTGGTTAACCCCTTCACTCTGTGTGGTTACTGCATCTCAAAATGCCTGTCTTCTTCTATGGGAATTGACTTCCCATTTGAGACCTTCTCCATCAGGCCCATGGCTATGTGCCACATGCAAGGCTCAGTGGCACAAACTGAGGCTCCCTGGTGGCATTTTGTGAGTAGACAGAATTGATCTCTCAATTAGCTGACTTCAGAGATCCACAGTTCTGCTTTCTCTCTGCAGTTCTCTCTGCAGTCCTGCAGCCCAGCTAGCAATCCCTTCTTCCTGCTGGACTAAACTCTTGGATTCGCTCATTGCTCACTAGGCCAGCCCAGCTATCACCAACCCTGGGAGAAATGTCCTCACTGGGACTCCTAGAGTTTTTCCAGGCTACTGGGGAGGGATGTGGAAAATATGTCTCCTGAATGGGACTGAAAGAGTCTCGTCCTTTGAGCCTATGGAACCAAAGTGCTCTGAGTGGAGTGAGGGGATCTGCCAGTGTCACTGGTTTGTGTGACATACAGACAGGAGCAAAACCCATGTTTCCCAACCTATCAGGCAAAATCTTTTCACTGCCTTTAGTCCATGGTACAAAGGCAAGTGAGGCTTGTGTGGATGATAGTACATAAGCATAAAAATAAAGACTACAACTGGAATTTGGGGTTTTGCATAGTGTTAATGTTTTATGTGCTGCCTGCTTGCATGTTGGAGAGCAAGAGAAAAGCATGGGAAGGATTTAGCTGTTCTTGTCCAGGCCCCAATCCTACTGCTAAAGGCAAACCATTTCCCTTTCTTACAGAGCAGTAAAATTTACTGTAGCGTTAGTGTTAGAGGAAGTATAGAGGAATATAAAGCTAGAAAAGAAGGGTGTAGCCCAACCAAGGAGAGCTTGGCGTGTCCCAGAAAAATAGCTTTGGAAAGCAGTGGGGAGTCTATAAGTAGATGACCTGCTTAGCCACAGGCTGAGTCCCAGGGAAATACTTGGCTAATAAATCTGGGTGGAGAAGCAATGATTTCATGTGAGTTCCTAACCTTACCTACCTGCTGGCAAGGCTCATACTGTCTCTCGGCATCTCCACCTCTCAAGTAACAGTGCTCTCAGCCTCCCTAACAACTCTCATTTCACAAGCTCAGGTTTCCTGAGGGAGAGATTAGAGTGAACCAGAAAGATTCCCCAGGTAAGTCATTAGCAGGGAGACTGGAATCTCCATGAGAATTTTGATGATAAATATCCCCTGAAAGGCCACTGTGCTACAGAGCTGGCCTTCTAGGAAGGGGCAGTAAGCAGAACCAGAGAAAGCACCCAGCAGGACAGTTTCTTTAAATGGCCCTGGCTTGGGGTGGAGGAAAATTGTTCCAACAAGGGAGCTCAGTCCAAATGAGGATTCATCCCTGATGCTTCTGCTACCAGCCTGAGCTTTCTGGGGAGAGACAAATGACTAGGAAAAGTGGCCAGAAAAACCAACCCTGTCATTCACATGTTGTATGTACCTGGAATGTCACTTCACCTCCATGGGATCCCATCTCCCTACCTGTTGGAGGAGATATCCTCTGTTTGGGAATAGTAAATAAGTTCCATCTTCCCTTTCCAGCTCTGGTCAGGTATTAGTGATGGCCAGTCTTGTGCTAAGAAGATTTCCGAGGCTATCCTCAGAAAAGAGTACAGCATTCTGTCAAGGGCTCTAGAAGACGGAGGGATAAACTGATGCATTAGTTTCCTTGTGCTGCTGTAACAAATGACCCTGTTCTTTGTTGTTTAAAACACAGATTTATTATCTGACCTCTTCTGGAGGTCACAAGTCTAAAATCATTTTTTCCCTGAGCCAAAGTCGAGTTCCTTCTGGAACTCTGAGGAGAGGGTCTCCTCTGTCCCTCTCTCACTTTCTCATGGCCTCCTATATAGAGATCCCTTTCTCATCCTCATCAAAGCCTGGGAAGTTTAAATTTGTGATTCCACAGAAACATTACTGGAATTCTAGTGAGTTAATTCCAATCTACTTCTAGTGTAACCCATGGTGAGAATAAAGACATTTAGACATATTTATAATTATGGGCAGCCAAAGGTTTTGAGTCCAGCCCGAATGACAGTTTAGCAGAACAAATGTTCCCCCCAGGGCCTAACTCTGATTTTATTAATTCAGGAAGAAGTGAGTGGCAAGAGGATGAGTGGTGAGTGTGAGAACGGTGGGAATTACATGAGTGAGAGCTGGGCTAGCTGGAAGGCCAGAAAGCACCTCTGCAATATGCAGAGACCAGGATGGGCAGAAAGGCCAATCCGCATAGCACAATGGAGGTAGCATTTAATGTTTAGGCTAAGGCGCTTCCGTTTTGATGTGTAAACTTTTCCTGCCCTGGGAAGTCATAGCCTCTTATCTTGAGGCTCAAGTTGACAGTAGACAGCTTCAGTTGACAGCCCTGGAGCGGTGTCTGCATCCCACTGGACTCAGCCATATTTAGGGAGACACTGGGGCAGGGAAACAGCAGCTGTCACCTAGCTTCAAATATTTGAGCTCTTCCACTTGGGAAGATCAGGGGCAGCTTTCTAGAGGACAGGTATATTATTCAGGGGTTTCAGCCAATTGTCAGCTGGTTCCACAGATCAGCACCTCAGCCATCCCTATTTGCATTGGTTAGAGCCAATTGAAGGGAAAAGGGAGCTGGGTGGCCAGCTCCGTATATGTCAGCACATGGAGATAGGGCTAGGTTTAGTCAAAGTGGGGGTAAATGCTCTTTACTTAAGGAGAGTCATCCAGGTGGTCCCCTACAGTCCCGAAGGCGCAAGACTCCTTCCTCCATCTTCAAGTGCATCATTTCAGTTTCAGTTTCCACCATCCCATCCTCTCCTCTGCTGCAGTCGGAAATCCCTGTTATAAACACCCTGGTGATTTATACTTGGGGCCCACCTAGATAATCTAGGATAATCTCCCTATGTGAAGGGATCTCTTACATCAACAAAGTCCCTTTTACCATGTAAGGTAAAATTCACGGCCTCCAAGGATGGGGACAGGGATATCTTTGGGTGGGGAGAAGCTACCACTCTTAACCTGTGGCATTAATTTGTACTCCCTGCAAGCCTGTGGGAGGACAAAGGAAGGGCTCTGAATTGGTCTTTGAGGTTGGTATATCAAAGCTATCACAGAGAAAAAGATTACACATGGCATCTTCTCTGTTTTAAGAACCTCCAGCCTCATTGAAATTCCACATCCCACTGCCTGCTCCTGACACTTTATCATTTACAATGCTCCGGAGGTTAGTACGGTGACTCATTATTATTAGTTAATGAAGCATCTCAGGCCTAAACCCACACTCAGCAACTGGGATACAGAGAAGGACAGAGCCAAACTACAGTGAAGTCTGCAGCTGGGATGCCAACCTAGGGAAAGAAAGGTCACACTGTGCCCACCTCACACACATTTCCTGAACATGGGTGTGCCAGGAGCTGCAGCTACATGGCAATAGGGGCCGCGTGGGTGGACCTTGCCCCTACAGAACTGATAGGTGAGTGGAGAGACAGGCATGTTCATGAGTCTAGGAAGACACCTGAGAAAAATTCTCTAGCGGATGGGTGAGGGGAACACCAAGGACAGCCTCCATGTGGGAAGATCAGGGGCAGCTTTCTGGATGACAGGTATATTCAGAGACTTCAGTCAACTGTCAGCTGGTTCTAAGAGAAAAGCATCATAGTGGATGGCTGTAATAGAGACAAACTGCTCGCTTCATGGCAGCTAGGACAGAACAGAAGGGAAGAGCCGGAAAGAGACAGGATGCGGACTGATGAGCAGGCTGTCCCTGACCGAGCTCTCCTCCGCATACCTTCCCTTCTCCCTCACACTGCACGTGTTGATGCGGAGACTGGTCCCTAAG
The DNA here is from genome assembly GCA_004027455.1 of Hydrochoerus hydrochaeris. Classification (NCBI taxonomy): domain Eukaryota; kingdom Metazoa; phylum Chordata; class Mammalia; order Rodentia; family Hydrochaeridae; genus Hydrochoerus; species Hydrochoerus hydrochaeris. Next base: position 359,284 of record PVLA01001250.1, read on the forward strand.
GATTTCTCTATTTGCAGGACCATGAAAATCAATGTTAGCTCTTCAGGTGAAATCTAGACAGAAAGCTACCTTCTAGCATGGCCTGGAGGAAGCCAGGGGGCTTGGAGCAGGACATGAGTGTCACTAGGACCCCAGCTGATCAGTGACAGAGGGAGACCAGAGCCAAAGCCTCCATACCTCCCAGCTCTGGGTTCACTGTGCTTTCCGTGGACGCCAGGGTATCGTGCCCCAGAAGAGGGGACAGGTCATCAGGAACACCAGAGGGCCCCCAACTGTGACATGCAGCCTCTGCCAGATGAGCATGGAAATGTCTTCCCTCAAATTGATTAATTAATCATATGGACATTTGTCATTTGTTGACACTCTGCCAAGCATTCCCCACACATTCATTCTGTTTACAAACACAAGCCAGACGCCACATACACAGCAGAGGACCCGATGGACCAGACGCTTGCCTCGCACGTATCCTAAAAGTGGTGATCATTTCCCTCATCCCACAGGTGAGGAGACTAAGAGAGGTTGCAAGCACTTCCCAGTCACTGGGCTAAGATGTGGCAGAGCTTTGAACCTGCATCTGTCTACCTTCCCCATTTCAGCATTCGCCTCTCCTCGAAGTTTCCCACAGTTACTCAGAGAGGAACACTTCCACTGGTGAACTCGTCAGTGGTTACCCATTTGGCCCTTTGTCCCCCAAAGCCAGGCTCTCCAAAAGTTCTTGCCCATGTTTCCATGATCCAGGGAAAAATTACCACCCCCCACTGTGACATTAGGGTAGACTTTACAGAAACAGCCACACAGGACCTTGCCACCCTCCGCCCCCAGAACCTGTGGTTTCTGCTGCCGAAACGTCTGTTCCACCTCAGAGCATCCACACACTCTTCAAGATCCAGTTCAACTATACTTGATTATGGTTCGAAGCATCTCCCAAAGGCCTGTGTGTGGAGGGTTTGATCCCCAGGACAGCGGCGTGCAGAGGTGGGGCCTGGCGAGGAAGGGGTCGTGGCAGGGCTGATCTGTCCACTGGTGCCCACGGACGAGTTCACCAGTGGAAGGGGCTGCTGGGGGGGTGTCCAGGAAACAGGTCACTGGGGGATGAATTGGGGGAGTATTATATCCTGTCCACAGCCCCCTTCCTCTCTGTCTTTAGATTTCACCTGAATAAGGTACCGTTAATTTTTATGGTGCCCCAAATAGAGAAATCCTTAGGGACTGGTCTCTTCCCACGTGCAGCGTGAGTGAGAAGGGAAGGCGTGCGGGGAAGGGCTCGGTCAGGGACAGCCCACTCATCAGTCCCATCCTCTCTCTGTCTCTGTCTTTCTCTCTCTGCGTCCCTCACACATTCTTACACATATGTCTTTGTAATCAGATAACCTCTTCTCCAGCTGGACACAACCTCAGTCCTAAGCCCGAATGAGGTAATGGTCAAGAATTGAGGCTGAGTCGGCCAGCCCTGGAAGGGAGCCCCGCTCTGTCTTTCCCCAGCTACATAACCTTGGGCCAAGTTTTCAACCCTTCTGTGAGTTTTGAGCTCCTCATCATGCAAGAGGAAAATAATAAGCCCCTGTGCCCCCTTGGCGGAGAGTAAATGAAGTGAGACGTGTAATGCAGTGGTGCATGCCTGTAATCCTAGTATTCTAGGAGGCTGAGGCAGGATGATTGCAAGTTTAAGCCTTGCCTCAGGGACTTAGCAACTTAGACCCCGTCTCAAAAAGAAAAATGAAAAAGGGCTCCGTGTGAAGGCCCTGGGCTCAATTCCCAGTACTTCAAAGTAAATAAAGCAAAGAGCACTGGCAATTGCTCTCTATGTTACTGTTATTACTACCCCGTCTCTGTGAGAAGCCAAGCTCCGTGGGGGCCGGGGCTCTGTCCCCGGCACACACAACAGCGCCTGGCATGTGCTCAGTGCTGCAAACATTTGCTTTGTTTTCTTCACATTTCCTCTTTCCTTTTCAATAAATATTTGAAAAATCAGGTAAAGAATCTCGCTCTTGGAAACATGGCTTATCCCCCTCTTATATAATTTCAAACGCCTCCGTGAGATCCCACAGCACCTGATCATAATTATCACGGAGCTTCCCATGTGCCCTGACTGACTGATTGATGGACAGACGTATCATGGATTGATTTTCTCACCTCTGCCCCACCCTACCTCCTTCCTCCCAGCTGTGAATTCCTTGAGGAAAATTACTGGGGGTTGCAACTCAGAGTAAGCACTTAGCAAGTATTTTTTTTTAAAATAGATCATAGAGCAGCCTACTTAACATACAAAGAAACCGAGTTCCAGGAGAATAGACAGTGGTGCAGACGGGTCGGGCCAGCCTGCTTCCCAGCCAGCCGGAACTGCACTGGCCCTGCCCAGCGGCCCTGCACCTTCTTCACGCCCCCACGCTGTCCTCTAATGACTCAGAGCGGCAGAGAATGAAACCAGAGGAAAGAGAACGGGGTGCTTCCATATTAACTGCCTGTCGCATGGGAAGGTTACCTAGGCCACCACGATATGCTTTCCATTCAGGCGGGGCTTCCTCGAAGGTAGTCTTTGAAATGTCAATTTTAATTAAAACCCTAATTCTAATAAGCACACCGTAGATTAAACCCAGCCAGAGTAGCGTCCTGCTGGGTGAGCTTCTCGCATGCTTCAGTAGACAAGGGTCTCCGGTAAAAGGCCATGTTCATATTCGGGAGCTTCCAGTGTGTCCGGTGGCCTCCCTGGGAGGGGCCTGACTCCAGGCTTTCAAAGAGACAGTGACAAGGTGACAGCAGGGCGCCAGTCTCAGATCAGAGCTGGAGCAGAGCTGGTACTTAATCAACAGGGATCAGCACTGTCAGTATTATCAGAACTGTCAGTGAGATAATCCAGTCCACGTTATTTTACAGATGGAGAAACTGAGTCCCAGAGAGAAAGGGATGGCGAACTGACACTCAAAAGAACCCAGGTCTCCTGCACCTCCCAGCACAGTGACTCCCTGGTTTCGCCAAATAGAAGTTTTTACATGCTTGGATTAATCTGTTTCCTTTCTGAGCTCCAAAGTCCTTATCTATAAAATGAAGTTTGGAGCAGAACAGCAGCTCTCAGCACTGACCCTACACTAATGTCACCCAGGGAGCTTTTAAAACTCCCAGTGCCCAGGCCCATCTGAGACCAGTTCATTAGAGCCCCGGGGCAGGATCCAGACATGAGCGTTGTATAAAGCCCTCCAGGAGATTCCGTCGTCCAGCATTAAACACTCCTTCATTTTACCGATGGATGCATTTCCTGAATGCTTCCCCCTGCCTAGCCTGGCTCCTCCTTCACAGCCATTATATTTTATGGCTGTGTTCCTTGTAAACCGAGTGACAGCAGAGACTGACTAGAATAGACAGACTCTAAAGTGAACATTAATGACCCCATCTCCTGGCAGGCTCACCCATGTGTATTCCTTACTTTCTTGAGTCTATCCAGGAATTATACTTACTCCTATCTACACACCCAGCAAAGTGACAGATCAAAGACAGCCATATCTGTCTTGCTTTTAGAGTTGATTGGTTTGAAAGATGGCTAAGGAATTAGTAAAGCACACTTCAGGGAATGTCATGAGCATGTTTCCAGAGATCCCTGGCATGTGGGACAGTAAACTGAGGGGGAGACATGACCTGGATGTGAAAGGCACTGTCCAGTAGGATGGAAGCCTGGATGGAACAAAAGTGAAAGGAGGAAGCATGCTAGCAAGTCTCTCTCTGTCTCTCTCTGTCTCTCTCTCTGTCTCTCTCTCACTCTCTTGGCTGCCATGGCATAAGGAGCTTTCCTCCACCATGTGCTTCTGCCTTGCCACCAGATGCTAAAACCATGAGCCAAAGCAATCCTTTCCTCCTTTAAATTGTTATCCCTGGGTATTTGTTCGCAGTGATAGAAATCTAACACACTACCCCTCCTCCTTTGCTGATCTGAGAAAGCAGTGGCCAGGTTGGGAAAGGCCATGTCAGGACTGAGGGGGCCTGTAGCCAGTAACTAGCCAGGAACTGAGGCTCTTTATCCCAGAACCTGAACCCAATTGACAACTGTATGAGCCGGGTAGTAAAGTCATGAGCTACATAATGATGTTTTGGTCAATGATAGACTGTATATATGGCAGTGGTCCTATAAGATTGACAGAACTGAAAATCTTCTATTGCTTAGTGATGTCACAGCCACTGTAACAGCATAGCACAATGCAGTAATCATGTGTTTATGGTGATGCTGGTATAGACAAACCCCTGCACTGTCAGTCATTAGAGCACACACAGTGATGTGTAATAAGAGACTTGATGATAGTACTGCTACTGTTTGGACATTGTTTGAGTCCATCCTTTGAAGTCTCAGCATGCTAGAAGCTTGGTCCCTGGTGAGTGGAGTTGGGCTGATGGAATCTTTATGAGGTGGGGCCTCGTCACGGTAACTAGGTCGTGGGAATCCTACCCTCGTTAGTGCATTAATACTGGTCTTGATGACTGGGTCGGGTCTCACAGGACTGAATCCACTTTCGAAAGAGCAGGTTGGTGTAAAGTGAAGCCAACTAAAGTGCTCAGCCCTTTCTGCATACAGCTGTTTCCTTTTCCTCTTCTCTGCCAGGTTGGGGTGCCCCCAAGGGGGCCCCACTGGGATGCTAGCACATGGTATTTAGAACCTCTAGCTGCCAGAATCATGAGCCATATAAACCTTATAAGTTACCCAGCCTCAGGTGTTTTGTGATGGCAATAAAAAAACAAACTAAAATGAATAATAAACTGCTATGGTATGGGTTTATTTATTTTCTATACTATACTATTTATTATTTCAGAATGCTTTCCTTCTACTCATTAAAAAATTTCCTGTAAAACAGTAGCCTCAGACATTTCATGCTTATTACATTTCTTTTTTTTATTACATTTCTTGATTGCATCAATTTCTCTAGTGTTGATATAATTTTGTATTATTTTGTTCACCATGACTCTAGAAACAATAATCCAAACCACACATATACACATATGTGAGTATACACACCCATCACACACACATACACATACTGTGTAGCTTTAGTATGTAGTAGACTGTGCCATCTAGGTTTGCGTGAGCACACGGGAAGATGTTCTCATTACCTCTCATCACCTACTGATGCAATTCCCAGAATACGTAGCCACTGTCGAGGGACACACAACTGTAGATCTTCCCCGAAGCATCTGAAGAGAACCAGCCCAGCCCTGGCTGACCCTCAATGACACCCTTGGAGAGCATCCCAGTCATCCATCTTTGAGCTTCTGATCTGCAGAAACACTGAGATCATAAGCATGTGCCTAGCCAGCTGTGGGGGTGCACGCCTGCAATCCCAGCACGCAGGAGGCTGAGGTAGGAGGATCACTCTGTGTTCAAGGCCAGCCTGGGCTACATAGCAAGTTCAAGCCCAGACTGGAATACATAGCAAGGCCGTCTCAAAAAACAAACATAAGCTTGTGCCACCTTAAGCTGCTATGGTTATGGTAGTCTTGCCACATGGCAATAGAGAGCAAATACACTAAGCTTGTGTCATCAAATTCCTATATCCTCAGCATCTAGCATAACACACGGCACATAGTAGGTTCTTCAAGTTATTTGGAAGATAAATGAATTAAAGAATTCATACTAGCCGGGGATTCAGTTCAGCAGCATAAGCGCCTGCCTTGTAAGCCTGTGGTTGTGAGTTCGATTCCCGGTACTAAAAAAAAAAGAAAAGAATTCATACTAGTAATGGCATTAAGTCTTTCAAATCCAACATATACCCAAACCTTTTTTCCTTTCTTTTTTCTCATCACAAGATAATAGTTCAAAATTCAATGTCAGCCCACTGTGCAAGGGCCGCTGTCTATACCCTTTCATTCTCAGAAGGGCAGCTGGGAGCCACACTCTGTTATTATGATGATTACTGTGATCCAGCATTAATGAAATCAGCCTGTGGTTAAATAGCAGTTTTCTGAGTATAAATTGTTACTGTTATTGATAGGCCATTTCCTTCACCTGTTAAATGTAGTGAGGGTGCCAAGCAATCCTGGCTTTGCAGATCTATGATCATTCCAAAGATGCAGACGGTGCACTGACCACTGTGATTTGGCCTTTGGGTGACACTGGCCCTTGGTGACAGCTGGCACCAGGATTCTCCTACACAGTCTAGCTTGGAGGCCTGCTCAGGTCAGTCCATCCAAGCGAACTGCACAAGGCATGGTTCTTCTGGGACATTTACTGCTGCTTTTCTTTAACCTGAAGAGCAACCAAGATTTGCAAGATTAAAAAGCAGAGCATACATCCAGTTTTCCTATTGAGCATAGGGCCAGTCTCGTGCCACTTTGGCCAGTCCCCACGTGCCTTGACAGGCAGGACTCTGCAGGTTCAAGAATGGCTCTGTGAGGCCAAGGTCACTCAGGGAGTCACAGATAGAGCATGAGACGGAGGCTCAAGGCAAGACTTCACCAGCCCCTGCAGCTTCAGGACTGCTTATCCACAGCACCCCTGACAGGCGCTCTAGTAACATTCAAGCACATTGAACGTAACTTAGTCTTCAAATTAGCTGAAGTACTGTATCTGGCCTGGTGAGAGCATGTTACAAGTCCATGGAGAAAGGGTGGAGTGACTTAGAAAACACTGGCGCTGATGCAAGGCAAACGGTGTGCAGTCAGAGCCCAGGGCAGAGCAGTTATAAATTAATCTCTTTCTGATCCTCAACTTCCTCCCCTATTACACTTGCAGGCAGGTCACTCTTCTCACCTACCCAAAGCTCCATGCTAAAAGTTCTGGATCTGAGTGTCTTTTTCTCCTTTCCTCCAAGAGCTGATAAAGGAGTCCTCCAAAGGAATGGAGAATATTCACAATAACAGCAACAGGGACTAGAGAAGTTACCATTCTATGATCATTTACCATATGCACTGTGCAAAGCTCCTGAGGACATGAGCTCACTTAATACTTAGGCCAGTCGAATGAAATGGGGCTCATTCCTGTTTTATAAACAAGAACCAGGTCTTTAAAAGATCTAAACATGTCCTTTGTGTCATGCAGAACACAAAGCAAGAGCATGTATATGTCTCTCTGTGGCTCACACTTAATTTAAAGCTCTTCAATTCTCGCATGTTTTCACCTATAAAATAATAATACAAAGTATGAGGATTGGCCCATTCATTCATTCATGCAGGAAATATTATTGAGAACTCAGCATTGTCTTAAGTTCTGGAGACACTATCAGAGAGAAGCATGCAAGTTACTTCCCTTGAAGAGTTTAGAATAAAATTGCATAAATAATACATAACTGTAAAAAAGTACAATGAATAATAAATATAGTACTATGGAACCATTTACATGGGAATTGACCAAGAAAATGGCACAAATGGATTTCCTGAGAAGTTATACTTGAGCTAAGGAGTTCAGCATATGAAATAGGAAAGAAGAACTTTTTGGGTAGAGAAACAGCATATGCAAAAGTCCTGTGGTGGAAATTGTGAGGAAAAAACCAGAAGACCAGTGAGGCAAGAAGCAGAGAAGGTAGGAAGAATGTGATCTGGAAAGACATTGAAGGGAGATGCCTACTGTGTTCCTGACCAAAGTTAGAGGCTGAGCTTCAATGGGTGACCAAGACAAGGTCTCTGGTCTTGTGGGGTGTACATAGGACAACAGTACAAAGCAAAAATGAATGAACAAGTCTATTTTAGATATCTGTAAAAGCTATGGAAAAAACAAAATAATGCAGTATGATGATGCAGAACTAAGGAATTTAAACACCTACCCTAGAGCTGAGGAGCTCAAGGGTAGGTGTTTAAATTCCTTAGTTAAATTCTTTAAAAATTTTTTAAAATTCCTTAGTTAATTTTTTTTAAATTAACTTATGCTCCAGTGTATCAAAACTAGCAAAGGTGGTGAAGAATCAGGAATCAAAGGTGGTCAAACAAGATCTAGAGGTGGGGGGGGCAGATTGAGAGGTGCGAATCCCCGGCTTTGTGCTGGAGGGTTTAGCTGACTCAAAGGCAGCTGAGAGGTGGATACGCCCCCTTCCGACTGTCTCTCCAGGCTGAGAGGACAAACGTTGGCACACAGGACTCCTCATTCCTGGAAAGAAACTCAGAACAGCTACACTGCTTAAATAGAACTAACCCTGAAGCAAACCAGCCAAATTAGAGATTTTCTCTTCAAAGCAGCCTGCAAAAAGACAATGGATTATGTTTCAAGGAGCAAAAATTAGACCAGAAACTCACTTCTCAAGAGAAAGAATGGGAGACAGAAAGTCTGGGGGTTTAAAATCACCCACCGTATTCCACACATGTGCTCGCTGAAGTTTGCTGTGTTCTTTCCCACATCTAAATGTGAAGTACACTTCCTAATGGAATAGCTGGATATGGAGAACAGAGTTGATGATAACTGGAAGGGGGGCAGCCTCCCTAAGGAGACCAGATGAACTTCCAGGGTGACCAGCAGCAGGCGAGAAGGCAGCTTCCATAACTAGGAGTGCAAGCTCAATGGCCAGGAGGAGTGGAAGGGAGCCAAGGCAGGAGATGGCATGAAGCTCCTGCTCTGGGAGTCATCTGGTTTGGGGCGACCCAGTGGCCAGGCTGGGATGAGACACAACACACAGATGTCTTCCTCCATCACAGCCTCCTGAAGACGTCTCTAGGTGTCAGAGGTGAGTCTACAACAAAGGAGCCAGCAGATGGCCTGGCTCAGAGAAGCCCTGAGGTTGCTGAATCCATTCCATTCTGCATCCTTGGAGCTGGCAGAGGCTTCTGCAGAGAAAAGGAATTTCTGGGCTCAGCCTATTTCACTTTCCTTCTTACCTTTCCCTAACTTCCTCCCTCTTAATTCCTCATTCTTTCTCTATCCTTCCTCCCTCTCACACATGCTAATCCCAGGATCAGACATTGTAAGGGCACAATTACAGTATAGCAACCTTATAGATATTTTACAGCACAGTGAAAAATCCATTTAGTGGCCCCTGACTATGCTCCTGCTGCTTGTCACGTAGTTAGCCTGCTAAATTCACGTAGCCTTAACTGTCTGCACCCAGCTGCTTCTTTGATAATGTACTGGGTCAAACTTGTGTTTTTCCTTATTTAGAAGAATATATATTGTTTCCAACTTGCTTCAAGGATTTCATGTTTGGGACAGACTAGCCCAGCCAAGGACACATTTAACTCTACTTGCTCTGCTCAAACCCCCTCCCCTTCTTCAAGGAATCTACTTAGAACTAGCTTGCTTGACAACACGTGACTTCATTCATATCACCATGTAATAACTGACCATCAGCTTTGTACTTCCTGCTTGAAAACTGTATTTAAACTGAACTCTAAGCTGGCTCATGGCTGGTAGTTTGGAACTGATTCCTGCCAGCTGGCTAGTGTAATAAATAGTTGCCTTCTAACTCTTCATTGCAAAGAGTTCTCCATTCAGTTTGGTTTTCTGTAACATAACACATGAGTATATAAACACACCTTCACATGCCCGCCTCTACACAGAATTATTCATGACCACCACACACCACACACACACACACACACACACACACACACACACACACACACTTGAATAGACACAGGAAAAGCACTTTAAAGTTCAACTTTCAGGCTCATAGCTTCCTAGAAAGTCATTGCAATCCCATTTTATCTGTGAAGCACCTGAGGCTTGAAGATTTTTGAAGCACTTCTACCAGATCACAAAGCTGTGGAGTGACAGAACTGAGACACTCAGGTGTGGCTCGCTCTGTACTTTGGACATACCCTGCTATCTGCACACATGCAAACATGAACACACACATAGGTCATCACACTTGTCACAGACTACATTTCGTGTGTGTGTGTGTGCGCGTGTGTAGTGCTAAGGACTGAACCATGGCCTTGTGCATTGTAGGTAAGCGTTCAGTTACTGACTATATCCCCAGTCCTCTGATTACATTCCTACCTATACATACACTCGACTCGGGAAAGGAGCTTCATTGCTATGCATCCAGGATTTCTGACATTTTTTTTTTACTTTCTTGTACCCACATCTTGTAAATTAAACATACCAGTTCCTCATAGACACCAGGGGATATGGTTCAATAGATTTGCCTGGCAGATAGAAGATGCATAATAGGCATGAACGTTTGTGCTGGGTGTTTGATTTTTACAGCCCTTTCTACTTCATCTCCAGGCATAATCCATTCTCACCATAACCCCTTATGGAGAGATGGAAGGAACTACTATACTCACTTTACTGACAGGCAAGTTGAGTATTATATTGTCCAAGAGTAACCCAGATACCACCTCCGAATCAAGGACCTCACTTCCTTTTGTGAATAAAAAGCATGGAAAATGACCATGCTTCTCACCTCAACTTTAGAGTGTTTGCTACACCTTACTCCAAGTGACGTTATTTACAAGGTAGGGTGACTCCAGAGTTAATCAGTGGCTCATCAAAGTCATCAAAGGCTTTCACGTGTGTTGGTTTTGTTCCAACACTAACCATTTTCCCCTATGTCTAAGATGATTGATGTTGTCCCGAGAATCACTCGTGGAAATGATACCCAGCACAAGAAGAGGTCTTTTCTTTCTCTGTGTCTCTATATAGGAGCAAGGAGCTGGGGTTTTCTTTTAAAAGTTTCCCCCACAAATTTACCCCTATATTTCATTGGACAAAATTCTGTCACATAAGGAGACTTTTGTAGATAACCAGCATTTTGGTTATAATGTGGTTTCACAGGTATCTATCTCTATTATATTGTTCACTTTAAATATGTGCACTATATTGTATCTTAATTGTATCTCAGAAAGCTGTATAGAAAGTTAAAGTATTCTTTTCCACTATTCTTCAGTACAACCTGTTATCAGATTAATGTGCATCTTTCCAGATCTTTGTCTGTCCATTTATAGGTACAACTGTACCCATAAAATATACATAGTGTTGTCTGTTGTTATTGTCTTTACAGAAAAGCCACATTGTATTGTATTGTATTGCACCTTCTTTTGAGAACACAATTATTTTTGGAGCTCTTCTTGAGTTGCTATTTAGAGATTTATCTTGTTCTTGTAATATTGCAAGATCCAGGCATATCATGGTTTACTGAGATATCCCTTTGTACTCCAGCTTGCTCCTCACCTTACTCTATTTCAAACAGTCCTGCAACAAACATCCTCTTTGTGCAGTTTCACATGACAGATCTCCCCAAAGCATTAGAGTTTATACAATTTTGATTGCACCCTAATGTGGCTGCACCACCAGCAATGATTAAGAACACACATTTTCTCTCACCCTTTCTACCATTTGATATTATCAAACTCCTGTCCACCATCTGATGGATGAAAAATGGCATGGCATTATCATGATTTGGGGAGGTGGATCTCACAGAAGAGATTCCTGCATCATAGTCTTAGACTCAAGAATCTGAATGATTTTTCCCAGCATGTGGGGTTCAGCTTTGGGACTAAGTGGCCTGTGGACAGCTGATGCCCCTGCCAGCTCTGGGCTCTATATTCCTGGGACTCTCGCCTCCTCCTAGACTTAGGCCCAGTGTTATGATCTTGATCTAAAATGTTCCCCCAAAGTCTCACATGGTAAGAAGTGGAACTTTTGGAAGGATCATGGGACAGGATCATGGGAGCCTTATGTTCACTCACAGATAGATCCATTGTTGAGTTCGTAGCTTCATGTGGTGTTAGGAAGTAGAGCTTGAGTGGAAGAAATGGTCACTAGGTATGTGCCTTTAGAAGGGATAGCTCTCTCTCACTATGTTTGTCTCTGTCTGTCTCTGTCTCTCTGTCTGTCTATCTCTCTCTCTCTCTCTTTCCTAGCCAGGTCCTTCTGCCATGTCATTCCTGCCTTGGAACCATCTTACTATGGACTGAGCCCTTTGAAATTATGAGCCAGAAAACCCTCTCCTCCTTTAACTCAAGTCATAAGCATTGGTACAGCAGAATCATTCCTTACTTTTCTACTGTAAATTTGTACTTTGGCATTGCAGTAGCCAGCTGTGCATCTCTGTACCTTTCCCCTAGGGACACAGAAAGCAATCTATGTGTTACCCACTTGGTATGATGAATAGCAAGGAGTGTGCATATATGCAAATGTGTCAAAATGGGATTTGGTCCCATCTGTATCTTCCATCTAAGTGGTTTTGTTTACATTTACCTGAAAATCACAGAAGGTCCAATAGACCCATACCACTCCAGAATTTCTTTTTAAAAAAAGTTTTCTTTTGATTTTTTCTAGTAGAAGAACCCCAGTTCAGTACAGTGGCACATGAAAAACCATATTTGCAAGTGTTGGAGGTCAAAAGTGAATCATCGGATTACTCATGCATGGATGATGAAGATGATCCATTATGGTAAAATACAAGCTTTCGTAACAGAAGAATGGTGTGGGTAGATGATGATGATGATGATGATGATGATGATGATGATGATGATGATAAGTAGTTTGATGCTGGCCACGTGAGCCAAAGTTCCCGTGACAGTGAAATGGAGCAGGAACTAACAGATACAGACACAGGGAATGTAGAACTCCTTCATTCAGGTAAGGAAGAAAACAGCAATGTGAGTACATATTTGACTAGTCAAAATGTGGGAAATGGCCATACAACCAAATGGAAGGATCCAGTGTTAGAGCTAGGTTCAAAAATACAGTGAGGAGTTTGGCAGGGGTGAAAGGTATTATACAGAAGTCCAGTGCTTCTGTTCAGTGTTGGAAATTATAACAGATGAAAAGCTACAAGGTGCTATGAAATACACAAAGGCTGAAATGCAAGTAAATCTTTCTGTATGCACCAATAGCCATATTCAAAAATGTATTTATTATGATCCCTCCCTAGCTAAATGGAAAGCATTCATAGGTCTGCTATAGTTGGTATAGATTTCTCATAGTGATCACAGGAATATAAAGACTTATGGAAAAGTGATGGGTCAAAATATGGCATAAAAAATGTATGTCCTTATTGATATGAAGACATATTATTTCAATTTAGACTTTTATTCTGGAACTCAACCATCAGGTCCTTATTCACACAGTAATAAGCCAAAAGATACTGTGAGCAGACTTGTTGCTCCCATCTCCCAAACTAATTGGAATGTGACATTCCACAATTGGTTTACAGTTTCCAATCGACGTTACATTTGCTAGCAGAGCACAAGTTGACCAGCGCAGGAACTGTGCTTAGGAACAAAGCAGAAATTCCACATGAAACACTACAATTTCAAAACAGAAGCCATGGTTGCATATGTCTAATACTTAGAAGGCTGAGACAAGAGAGTTGTTATGAGTTCAAGACCAGCCTGGAAGTCCAGGCCAGTCTGAACTACATAGCAAGATCCTGTCTCAAAATATACATGCATTTGAATTGAATTGAATTGAATTGAATTGAATTGAATTGAATTGAATTGAATTGAATTGAATGTATACAATCTTTGAGTTTCAAAAATATATAACATTAGCTTCTTATGTGGCAAAGAAAAGCAAACTGGTACTGCTGATGTCAATGTTTCACCATAATGCAAATATTGATAGGGAACCCTTGACAGAACAGAAGCCTGAGATGGAAACTTTCAACAGCAAAACCAAACGTGCAGCAGATACTATTGGTGAGTCACACAACAGCTATGCTACAAAGCGCTGGCCAGTGGTTGTGTTTTGCTTGATCCTAAACATGTGTGGCATAAATAATTTGATAGTTTACAAAAAAACTAAGTGCAAACTGTGACAGAGAAATGTTCTTAGAGGATTGGGGCTGGAGCTCATAAGAAATCATTTACAGCAGGGAAAAGCAAAATGTTCCTGCCTAGGAAACTAGGCAAAAAAACAAACCAACCAATGGTGGAGCACAGTGATGAGGTGACAGGTGAACAGGCAGGCACAGCACCACTAAGACCTACTACAGCAGCAGGAAAACCAAAATGGTGTCAGCTGTGCCCTACAAGAAAGCACAGGAAAACCAAACACACGTGCGATCGGTGTAAGCTGTGCTTGTGTGTGGAACATGCGGCTGTCATGTGTGAAGACTGCCTTGGGTGTTGAAGCAGAGCTTATTTGTACAGTGCAGTTCTATCAGGATTTTCATTGGCGTTCACACAGGAATGTATTTCTGATGTTACCTTTTAGGCTTTTTAAGGAAGTACACAGCTGATGTGGGAAATGTTGATGCCTATTCTAAAGGCACATTACATGTTAAGAATTTAATAATTTACTTCAATATTTTATGTTTCTGTTAACTACACACTGTGAACATAATAAGAACCTCCTACAATGTGGCGAGACCTTGAGATGTCAGGTATGTCCTATATAAAGACCAGGAAAGCAAAAGCCATGTGCTGCAGGGTAAGCGATGTGGGCATGTGGAATGTATGGTTGTCTTGTGCGCAGTCTGCCTTAGGAGTGATAGTTACAGTAAAGATTTCTTTTCTAGAGTGCTATTGGTATTTTCACTGTAGTTCATATAGGCATTTATATCTGATATTCTTTTTTAGACTTTGTATACCAAAAACCAGCAGAGGCTGAAAATATGGGTGCTTTTAAAAATAAACAGTAAACATTAAAAATGCTTTCATTTTTGTGATTTTTTTGCCTGTTAAGTACTCATTGTTTAATGTACTAAAACTCATAAAATTATAATTAATAATTTGTTAATAGAAATATTCTGAAGACTAAACATGGATCCGGCAGACCCACATTTATGTGCCTTGATGACAATTAGTTTCATGCTCCAAGGTCCACGTTGTGGGTGGCAGGAATGTCGTCCCAGTGATAAGAAAGCTGACTAATATACCAAGTAAATGGATGCACCACGTTTACCACTTAACATGCTGTGTTCTCCATGGGGCATCATTTTTAAGACAGGAAATCTTGGTGACCACGGACGCTTACTACATGTATCAGAGTTACAGCCGAGCTGAGGAAATCTTAGCCCTGGGAGGAAGGAGACTAAGCAGTGCTGTGAATATACTTTGCTGGATGCTGAGCTGGTCTTTTTGATCACTTGATTTCTACCAGCTCATTTAAACCTCACAACCACCTTGGGAAGTATTATTGTTCCCATGTTACAGATGAGGAAACCAAAGCCCAGAGAGAGTTAGTAATTTTCCCAAGATCATCCAAGGAGCCCCTATCTCTGGTCCATCTGGCTCCAGAGAGCCAGACATTATATAATATACAGTATATTGTATTTCAGTATTTTATCTGCCTGCCAGTAAGGGTGTCTCAAAAGAGAGTGGCCATAATTACCCAGGGCTTCTTTTCCACTTTGGTCCTCAGCTCTCATCCTCTTTATGTCTAAATTGCCCAGGTTCCTAATGCCCGGAAGTTCCTGAAAGGTGAAAATATTTCATGCAACTAGCCTTATTTTATCTTACTTAGCATGGAGCAGCTGATTTGGTACAGTCACAGATAATTTGCTACCCTAAATATGACCCGGAGGACAGAAGGACAGGGAGATGAGACGGAGAGTGATTTGGTGCCATTTTGACCATCGCTGCCTCTTTGCTCTTCTGGGATTAATGTGGAAGAGAAGAATAGAAGCAGCTTGTCCGACTGAATAATGATTGTTCAGTTTCTTGAGGCTTTTTTCTAATTCTGAGAAATCTTAAAGAACAGTATCTACTGTCTAAAAATGATTCAAAAACATCATCAGACTTCTTTTCCTCATTTTGTAATAAAATAAGCAACACATTGCTCATCTCAAGATGAAATTCCCTTGCTTCTCATTTCAGGTTTCATTTCTTTTCTACCTCATCCCCGGCAAACTCAGTCACAAATTTAGATTATTTCTGTCTAATCCATTTTGTTCTTCTAAGGACCCTTTCAATGAATATATCATGAACAAATAAAAATAAAACTTTAGTTTGTTTAAATGGCACCGCCCCTTACCAATTACTATTCTGTCGGCTGCTTTTCTCCCCTTCTCACTATGCCACTGAGTGCTCTTTAAAACTTAAGAATCATGTCTTTCTTAACTCTGCAGGCTTGGTTGCTCATTCATTCTGCATGCTTAATAAATCAGAGAGGAGAGAGAAAAAGGAGGAGGAAATCCAGAAGGGAGGGAAGGGGGGAAGGAAGAAAGACCAGCCCACACTGTGTTAAAACTTTTCTGTAGCTCCCAGCTGGAACAAAGCGAAATCACCAAGGTGTGAGTCCTCCCTCCAAGACTTCCCTAACCGAGAGCCATTCCCGTCCTGTGGGTGCAGCGCGCCTCTCCATCCAGTGATCCGCTCTGGAGAAGCCCCGGGCAGGACTGCAAGAAGCCGCCTAATATGCATAGCTCAATGGTGGCTCCACGCTCACTGGGCATCAATCAAGCAGCCAAGGCTGAAGCCCACATTACTCTCTATCTTGGAAAAGCCCTCAAGGATTTGGGGAATTAGCTGCCAGTTCAAACACTTGTCTTCCCTCCTTTCTCACTCTGGCTTCATCTTTGTCTTTGTCAACCACGGAGGGTCCCTCACTGTCTTGTCTCTGCCTTTCTGAGAGTCTCTCTCGCTCGCTCGGCAGCTCTCCCTGCCTCTGATTTAAAACTAGGCCTGTCTTCCTTTCTGCAGCCCCTCTATCTACCTGCCTGTCTTCCCCTTTCCCTCCCCTGAGTTTTGCTGCAGCCATAGATCCAGGATCCCAGCTGAGCCATAGATCTCTCTGTTACTGCTGTTCTTTCCCTCTTGCTTTTAAGAATGCTTTTTATGGTGGCTTCTAGCACAAACATCTGTTGGAGATTGTTTGAAAAAACCTTGGGGAACAGATGCTCTGGCATCCCTTCAGATTCTTCTGACATGGGTGGGGGAAGCAACTCACTCATTCATTAACTCATTAAACAAACACTGACTGAGCTCCTATTATACGCCAGCCGTTGACGTGGGTGCTGGGAATATGGCAACAGGTGAGACAGTTCCTAGCATGGAGAGGCAGACGTAAATTAATACCCACTCAAATATATAGCAATGGGAGTGATCAACACTATGAAAAAATGCCCCACGGTGCTCTGTAGTAGTGCTTATTATATACTTGACACTATAGAGTATGTCACCTATATTTTTTTCTTAATGAAAACTTCCATTATGGTATTTTAGGAAACCAAGGAACAGAGTGATTAAGGATCTTGCTCACCGGCACACAGCTTTCGAGAACAGGGAAACCAAGCTAGGAACACACCGTGGAAGCTGGGGGAGCGAGAGGAGGAGAGTCTTTCCTGAGCGCAGGGCCTCCCACGCCTGCATGGGGTTTTCTTTTCTAAGATCACGTAGAGAATAGGAGGCAGAAAAAGGTCTAGAATTGAGCTTGCTGAATCCCAAATTAATCCACTTCTAAGCGCAAGTGGGCTGGAGGACCCAGGCAGGATCTCCTACTAAGCCCCATGGTATTTTATGGGAATAGAAAGTGGAGCCTGGGGCTGGGGAGATGGCAGGAATAGACACTTGCTGTTAAGACAGAAACACGGGGCTTGAACCCCACAGAGGAGGAGGGACCACACGGTTTTTTCTATCGCACCCCCAGTGCACAGCGCAGTGACTAATGCGTCGTAGGTGACTGATCATTATTTACTAGAAAGTGGATAAACAGATAAGTCACATTAAATGCAAGGGAGTTAAGTGAAAAGAATGGAACAGCTGGAAGGTCCATGTTTTTTCCCAAGCTAGGAGAAATTATTTCCAACAACTTCATTTCTCCTGTCACTACTACCAGCCAACAGTGCAGAGATATTCTGCCAGGTATCTGGGTCTCTTTCACTGCACCCTTTTCATTCTGCGTAACCAAAATGTTTTTGTGCGGTTTCACAAACTCCCTTCTAAGAATTTTTTTAAAATGCTGATTCACTTAGGAACTCAGCTTTATCTTGAAACTTTATTTCTTCTCAAGTCTTCTTGGATAAAACAGTCTCCAGAGGACCTGTCTCTTTGAAGCTCCTTTATGAGTTTTGGAGCTGAATAAAACGCAGAGCATTTTCAGAATAATTAGTGAAGCAGACAGACACGTTGTCCCTGGAATCTGCTTTCCAGCCTGAGTCTATGAAGCCCGGTGGCTTTTGTGTTCTTATAAGTTATATGCACTGCTCTCGCCTTCTGTCTGGAGAGATGCCTGGAGGTTATTTCATTGCCAGACCAGGGAAGGAGGAGGGAATGTTTGGGAGAATGTGCTCCTCAAGAAATCTGGCCAGGAGGGGGCCTCGGACTAGAAGGACAACCCTTGGCAATCATGGGCACATTCTGTGGTTCTTCCAGTTCCACCAAGGAAGCAGAGAAGCAAAAGCCACTCAGCAACCTCAGAAAAGTGTGACGAATCCAAGACACCCGCCAACTCAGGAGTCTTGAGGCTGAAACGATCAGGTAAAGCAGTGCTTTTCTGCAGGTGACGCAGTACATAAGGACGCAAACCGGAGAACCAGTCTGACTGGGTTCCAGTGCCCCTTGTTCACTGAAATGAGCTGTGTAACCTGAGACATGTGGCTTCAGCTCCTGTGGATCAATGTTCATATCCGCATACTTGAATAATAATATTTTATTTATCTCAAGTATTTATTGTAAGAATAAAATAATGTTGATAGGACATCGTCTGGCACATAATTACAATTATTACTAATACGGTCGGTGAAACACAGCACACTTTCATATTTATGTTGGCATCTGGTCTCACTTTGCTCTCTCTCCTAGCAGAAGCCAGATGTCAGGACCAGGTTCTGATTCTCGGTTTTTCTTCTCTTACATTCTAGGCCAGTCCAAAGTTTGACTCGTTCTCTGTGACCCTAAGGACAAGCACCAAACAGCTACAGCAGGAAGACAAATTGGGTTACAAACAGAAATAGGTGTTTTTAATGGCCAGGAATACTTTTTAAACAGGCACGTCTTGTACTGTGGGAGCCCATGGGGAGGCTGGGCAGACCCTGGGGAAAATGGAGAGGGCCTGAGTAGTGAGACTTGGAGCCTTCAATGCTGAAATTATGGGAATGAAAACACGGTAGTTTTCGCCTGCCCGGGTTTTCTTCTCATTCTCTAGCAACAACTCCTGCATGTCCCTTTGGATATCACCCTTCTCCTACCCCCAGTCCGTGTGGCCGTGGGGAGTCTCAACTCCAGGAGTCTGCACATGGCCCACGGCTAACCAGCAGTGTTCCAGCTCTGGCTCAGGGGACTGATTCAGAAGAGGACACATGATTCAGGCTACAACAATCCAAATCCATCCCAAGACTTTCGTGAGGACTGTTCCTCTTTCCCGAGAAGTGACTGAGCTGATAATACATGAGTGTGGGTTTTTTGAGGTCTACCCCACGGGCGGAGCCTAACTGAAAATGAAACCAGCATGGGGTGGTGGCAAGAACAAATCCAGATGACATCAGTCCAATGCCTGCATCCAACAGTACCTGAAGACAGACCTACCGCTACTGTGTTTACAGCTACACTAGTCAATACATTCTACTTGTGCTTTGATTTTAAATTGTTGGTTATTGTTTGTATTTTTTTCCTTCCTCCCTCCCTCCCCCCACTCATTTTTGGAAACACATTTCAAATGGCTTTTTACCACCTGCAACCAAGAGCACCAAGAAACACTTGGGGGGAGGAGGGAGGCCTTGGACTCCACTCTGCTGCATGGCAGGGCACACCTAACAGAATCCCAGGTCAAGACTGTTTATTACTAAGTGTGTCATTCCATGCAGAAAACCATTAGTGTATTAAAGAAGGGCATGGATGCCTGACCTAGAGTGACATTTGGGGCCACTTCAGGGACTGTTATAGTTACTGCTTGCACTCCACGTGCACCACTGTGGTTCTCACCACCATTACCAGGGAGTATCACTCTTCTTTCAGTGAATGAAATTATCATTCATCCTTCTAATGACAGTACCTGCTGCGTGTCAAGTGCTGTGACAGATTATGTCTTACAAAGGCATGTAAGACATTACAAAGTGCACAGGAAAACCAGAAGGCAGCATTTCTAGTGGACTTTTATATAAACAACCCAATGAGCCCAGAGTTTTACTAGTTTAAAAGAAAAAAACAACTCACAATAGTACTCAGTTGTTTTCCTCTTGCTGCTATGTAGACATTCACAGACTCAGTGGTTTAAACATCACCACTTATATCTCTGGAAGTCAGAAATCCAAAATGGATCTTATTGGACTAAAAAGCAAGGTATCAGCAGGACTGCATTCTCTAGGAGACTCAAGGGCAAAATCTATTTCCTTGCTTTTTTTCCAGCTTCTAGAGGCTCTTCTTATTCCTTGGTTCTTGGTCTCTTCTGCCACTGTCAAAGCCAGTCATGCTATAGCACCCTCACATCTCTCTCACAGTCCCACCTTCTTGTAGGAACCTCTGTGATTATGTTTAGCCCACTCGGGTAATAAAGGGTACTCTCCCTACCTCAAGACCCATAACCTAGTCACAGCCTTGATTTTTTTTCTATAGGGCACATATTCACAGGTTGTAGAGATTACAGTGTAGATATATTCGGGGAACTATTATTGATAAATACAAACAAATAGGTAGTACTATTTCTTAAGCGAGGCAAAACTAGGGCCTCAACAGAGAAGGTACAGTAACCCTAGGAAGAGCCAGTCTTGATTCATACTCCAAAGATCAGATCTACAGTTTACACTCGTAGCTTTCCTGAACCAACCCAAACAGTGGTGGATGTTAAGGTTGCAAAGACCTGGGTGAGTCACGTAGCAACCTGTGCCTTACTTGCATCACCTGCAGAGTGGAAGTCATCCCATTCCGTGTATTATGAACATTGGAAGCTATGCATGTGACACTCTCAGCACTGTGTCCTGCACGTGGTAGGCGCTCAGCACATGGCCACCATTCTTAAGAGTTATTGGGAGCGCAAAGACAGTAGGTGCCTGAAGAAGCAGAATCAGTGCCCTTAGATGGAGGAGAGGTCAATCTGAGGAAGAAACACTCACTTTTGGCTCAGAGAAGTGGGGTTTCCGAGGGCAGCTGTAGGGTCGGGCTGTAGGGGGCTGCTTTCTACCGGCCATCAGGACACAGGCGAGAAGACACACAAGGGAGCAAGCCTAGGCACAGAGATGCCTCGGATGTGGGGAAATGAACAGGCTAAAAATACTAACTTCCTTTTCCCCTCCAACTATTTTCTGAGATCCTTAACAAATGACAGAAGTGCATCCACATCAAACAAGCCACTGGCTATTCAAGAGCTGTTCTTGAGGGAGCAGCCACACGCATGCCAGTCCTCGCCTCTCTTCCTCTACTGAGCTGGTTGCCGCAGGGGGCCCCTGATGGACGGACAGCATGATTTATCACTGTCCTAACTTGTCCATTTGTCTCCAGCCCAGAGGGTCCTGATGGGGAAGTCTCCAGGGACCTCGCTGAACCATGCTGGAGCTCCTGACAGAGACACATGGCGGTGATTACACGCAGCGTTGGGCACAGTTACTGTAAGATGTGGCAGCTCTGAGTCCTCTCTGGAGCACAGTCTTGACCTGCTCCATAGCATCCTTCGCTGCTGACTGCTTTTATCAATTAGTAGAGGGTGTAAGGGGGTTGGGGTGCAAAAAGCTGGCAGCAGGGCCCCGCTTCCGCAGAGTATGAGGGTGCTGTTCATTGGCACGACGGAGAGGGGCGGTCTGAACTGCTCTCCTTCATCGCTGGCTTCCTCTCCTGGTACACAAAGGCGTTGCTTCTATTCTCACATACAACACTTGAAACAAGAAGCTCCCTGGGGATGGGGTCACGGTGACACAGTATGAATAACCGGCAGCATTTCCTGAGAGATGCTGAGGCTGAGGGGAAAGAAGACAGAAGTTGGCTCTTACGTGAAAATGACCAAGGGAATCTCAGTAAAATGTAGATTCCTGAACTCAACACTGACCTGGATCTGAATCTCTGAGTTGGGGGCCCGGGAATCTGCCTATCAGTGGAGGATAGCCAAGTTAAGAATGGTGGCTTCAGGGGCCAGTGAGAAGCATGCTCACAAGCAAGGCAGGAATGTCCGAAAGGCAGATCAGTGACCTGGAAGACAAACTGGTCCAACTTGTTGACCTTGTGAGCCACATCAGACAGAATGAATTAGCCAAGAGACCACAAACACCCGTAATCACTTACTAAATATGTGCAGGTACTATCATAGTACTAGAGGCTTTGCTTTTATCCTTCTTTGTGTTGGTACTGCTATTATTTCTATTTAACAAATGAGGAAACTGAGGCTAGAGAGCTGATGTGGCATGGCCAGACAAACACACCTGGGAAGTGACCCACCTGAGCTTTTTCTCTGACCCTGTGCCCTAACCACTGCCTGACAACTGTCTGGAAACCCTAAGAATGAACTTCCCAAGGTCCCTGCCTCTTTCTGTTTACCAAATAAGCATGTGTAAAATCGCTGTCATTTGACTGGGACTAGGTCCTCAGTCTCTACGCCCAGGAAGGAGAGAAGTCCCTCTCAGTGCCCCTGAGGAGTACTCCCAGTTGATGACCCTTTGGGAGCAGTCTTGCTTCCTGAGGGTGCTCACTTCCCCAGATTACTCCGACAGTGACGCCCACACTAAACTTTTACCGAGCCTGAGCCGAGTATAATCTGAGGACTAACTACCACCTGTATGAACAGTCCGAAGTTATACTTTAAAGCAGGTAAATAATACCTGTCCTATCTTGACAAATAGTCTTTCTTCAGGGCCTAGAAGGGTGAGCGGCAAGTGCTCCTCCCTGAAACTTGCCAAACAGAGAGAACTGGCCCCTGCCCTGGCCCCTTATTTTTCCACCCCCAACTATGCACCACACCCTGAGAGGCTGACATGAAGCTGTGTAGATACCACACCCTGCAATTCTGGCTCTGTCCACACCCCCTGTAGATAGGCACACTTTAGCCCGTTGCAGCCTTGGCACAGTCATTTTGGGGAGCTCAGTCCTGGTCTGCATGCTCCAGCCATGCCCCTGTGTGGCTGTCGGCTGCCCCCCCCCCAAATCTATTTGCACTAGCAGCTAATTGTGAGAGCTGAAATGGGAGCGTGCTCAGGATTCCACTGGTCCTCAGGCCACTTAACTGCCTGGGGCCCACAGTCTTTGCTCTCAGTCTAGCTTTAAACCTGCAGAGGGGGCTGGGAAGCAGCCCCTCCCACTGCAAATGAAGCAGGGCAAAGGAAGTAAAGTCTTCAGCCCTTGCTCCAGCCTGCAAGTTAGACAGCAGGAGAACCAGGTACCTACGTAGAGAAGAGGGTAACTCGGTCATGAGGTCATAGCTGCTTTACTACCTCACTTTCAAGTTGCTTGTTAAATCTTGTTATCTTTTGATGTTTAAAAAAAAAAACATTATGATGCATGTCACTTGAAGATGATGTCTATGGTTATCCTGTAAGTCCATGACTACCACTGTGCAATCTTGAGAGAAGCACGGACATCACTGGGGTTAGACAGGCACATTTTCAGGCCTCCATCCACTCCACTGAGTCAGAAACCAGAAAAGGGGCCCAGCCATCTGTGGTGACCAGGCCCTCCTGATGATTCTGATCACAGTGAATGCTGGTCACTGCTGATACAGGCAGTGCAGTCACTGGTTGCTGCAGAATGGAGCAACCATTCCACATGATCCATGTTCATCAACCTATGCTCCTTCAACACCCATACTGAGGACCGGGCACGGTGTTAGCCACGAGGGAGCCACTGTATGGTCTCTGGCCTTAAAGTGCTCCCAGCCAAGCATGGGAGCAGGTAAGTCACAGAGCACTGCAAAAAGATGGGATGAATCCGAATAGCCCACGGAGTGGGAGAGCATCAGCAGACTACCAGAGCAGCCCAGTGAAATATCCTTGGTCCCTAAGTCTCTTTAGTGAGGCAGCCCTCTTCCTTAGTAGGCCTCTGCTGTGAGATACCACCTTGTCTTCGGTTCACCCAGTCATTTTACAAAGAATCCTGCTACATCTCCCCTCCCCCTTGAGATCTGGTCACCTTTTTTATCCGATCAAATTCCTCATCCCTCTTCTTGATGTCCTGTCCTTGCAGGGGTCCTCTGACCCCTAGTCTTCTCTTAGTAGTATTCCATCCACTGACCCATCTATCCCTCTGTTCCTTGGCTGTGTTTGTGGTATTGGGAGTTGAATCTGGTATCTCCTCCTGCGGCGCCCTTTTCTGTCCATGCCGCATCCTAGTCCATCCACGCCTTGTGACAATCGCTTCTCCAGGAAAGGGACGCCGCATGTGGGAATTGGGCACGGGGATCTTGAAATGTTTTGTATTGATAATTGTAATTTGTGTAGTTCACATGTGTATGTTTTTATGTAATGCTCAATATGGAGTCGAGGGTGGAGACTCCAGGGGGGTTGCTGGAGGCCCTCTAGATAACCCCTTTGTGAGGACTGATTGTGGGGTTTTGCCTTCTGTGAATAATGTGAGAGAAATAAAAGAGCTCAT